>CAUYLG010019907.1:0-75270 GCA_963573385.1 Cacajao melanocephalus
TATAAATAGTAAAAAAAAAAAAAAAAAAAAAAAAAAAAAAAGCTATGTTTTAGGTGGTGGTAGTAGGGACATACGTGGCATTAGGAAAACTATGGAGAATATTTATAGTTCCAGGAGACAGAAAATTAGAAGGGGCTAAAGAAAAATCAGTAGAAGAAGAAAACCAAAAACTAGGGGAGTTAAATGTGAAGAGAACTAAAAAAAAGGAAAAACTTCAAGTACAAAATCAGATAATAAACTAATGCTTTTACTACTCATTTCCCTCTCTGTAACACTAATTCATCATAATCTCCACTACTATCCTCCTCAACATTGCCCACCAACTCTCATAATCAGAGGACAAACAGGTTCTTTTGCACACCAACCAGATTGGTGACTCACATTTTTCAGAGGACAGTGCTGACGTGCATACCACTCTTGAGAATAAAAGCAGAGTATGACTCCATTGCCCAAGAAAAGAGAAGTCCACATCAGAACATTCCAAATTGGCTTTTTCCGACTATCATTGACAATGAAGTTGAAAGCCACTAAAGATAGGAAGGCAACAAAGAAATATACAGTTATCAGAGGTCAGAAGTTCGAGACCAGCATGGCCAAATGGTGAAACCCTATCTCTACTAAATATACGAGAATCAACCGGGCATAGTGGTGTGTGCCTGTAATCCCAGCCACTTGGGAGGCTGAGGCAGGAGAATCACTTGAACTCAGGAGGCAGAGGTTGCAGTGAGCAACACTGCTCTCCAGCCTGGGTAATGAGAGTGAAACTCTGTCTCAAAGAAAAAAATAAATAAAAGAAATATACAGTTATCAAAACATAATTTATCAGAAGATGAGGGGCCTCATATCTGCTGTTATCATCTAATAATCACAGTCAGCATCAACTGTTTATATATATATATATATTTTTTTTTTATTATGGTCACCATTTCTATAAAGAAAAATAAAGCTTCAGTGTTAAAATCAGTAACTAACAAGAAATCAGTGTTTTCAGAACATGTGTATAAATATCTCATGGAATAAGACTATTCATATTCTAACTTTTCCCTCTCTACTCACTCAAAAAATGGTCAGTTTTCCAGGGATGCATACTGACAATGTTTATGAATAGGAAAGCTGTTTGTTTATAGAGATAACTTTTATGACCTACCAAATCGGTGTCATCGATGGTCTTCATGAGGTTACCTAGTTCATTTCCCTACGTCAAAGTGTAAACATCTGGAGACAGAGCTGTGTATAATTATTCCCAAGTCAATATTCTGACCATCTGATAAACAAGTACTACCTTAAAATGTTACTACTACTAACTAGTTCTCCTACATTGATTTTATGGTTCCCTTTCTATTTGGTTTTCTCTTTTAGCATAGTACCCAGTGCTCGCATGCCAAGATACTTACTTCCAAAGAACATGAAGAGCACAAAGAGCACGGGGTAGAAAAAGCTCAAGCAAACAGCCAAGGCGTACTCGTGCACTACAGCAGATACAGCAAAGACGGCTAACATGGCAGCAGATTTGAATCTCTTAGAGAAAAACTAAAGACAAAGAAAAACATTACAAAGCACTTTTAAAAATTTAAAGCAAGCATGAACTATATAGTACATAAAATTATCATACGCGAAAGGCATCTAATTATATTTGTACTTAATTTTCTAAGTCTACTCCTTAAATTAATCCAAATCTATTGAAATACTTACAAATCATATATACTTACAAACTCTTATTATTGTTCAAAGATCTGAATCTACTTTCAAAAACATCAATACCTTATGTTTGTAAGTTATAATTGACAAACATAGTTCTCCTATATAAATGAAACATATGAAATTTCAGTCTTTAGAGTAACACTGTATGGTAGATGGGGCAAGTGTCCTCTCCATTTTTACACGTAACAAAACTAAGATTTCAAAAGGAGACGGGTCTTGCCTTATCCATATGTGAAACTACACTTGAATGACAGAATTAGCACTCAAATATTAACACAATGCTATTTGCACCGAAAGATGTTGTCACTAAGCCAAATGGTGCCCTCACTTAATAAAAACTGTAATCCAGATACCAGTGTTAATCAACCAGGAGATTCAAGATTACATCTCATCAGTCTAAGCATATTCTGCTCTAAAGAATGTCTCAAAGCCAGGTGTCACTGATTGGAGAGATAAAAGGTATTTCTCCATATACACAAAGGTTTTTCTCACAGAAAAGTGTTTCTCTACCTTTAACAAAGAAAAACAAATGAAAAAGACCAGAGGGAGATTATTTGTTGGCAATGAGAATCGTAAGAAATGATCTGTTATTGGTGGAGCATTTCAACTCCTCCAATGACCTCCATGCACTCCTACATTGTTATGTAAGATAAAATCCAAACCAAAGACACAGTATTAGACCTACTACTGTACAGAGTGGTTTCTAAGCAGTACTAAAATAAGCAGGTTTCCAGACGTAAATAACTCAAAAGAAAACTGAGAAGATACTATCACCCTTTCATCATGAGCAATTCAGTGTAACTTCTTCCAGCTGTATAATACTAATACTTTCTGAAAAATGATCTTCATTTCTTAAATAACATCAACTTAATCTCGCTGCTTACCCAGAGAAAGTCCTTGTAAGCATAGTAATACAGCCAGTCATGGACCACCACATTCCAGGTTCTGTAATAGTTAGAGTATGATGTGGAGTTCCACCAATCCTGAGGGAAAAAGTAAAGGTATAAAACTACACACACACACACACACACACACACACACACACACACACACACTCTCCAAAAGCAAAACCTCTGACTTTCCCAAAGAACACATGTAGCAGAAAAACCAGAGTGTACTGTGATAAACTGTTGGTTCATATACTGATGACAGAAAAATCTTCAAAGGCATTTTGGTTATTAGTGTTGAATATGACATGAATTCTCATACTATATATGATTAAGTTCCTAGGTTCATACAGAACACACAGAATCATTTAAATCTAATGCTCATCTAAACAGCAATCAGTAAAACCCACCCCCATTACCTTGCTAGAATGTCATGAGAAAATTCTATGGTCATGAAGACCAGATAGAGTGCTAACACTAGAGAGCTGTTTGGTGGTTATCATAACTGGCAAAATTTAAGTTACCCAAACAGTGAGATGGTGGCTACCTCAAAGTCCTGGTGTCCCTATATATATATTTCTTGCTCCCAATTTTCAGATCAGATAAATGAAATCAGATATCTAAAATCTGCAATCCACACTTAATGTTTCTTTGAGAAAAAACTTGGTAGACTTAGAGTGTTGCCAAAAAAAAAAACTCAAAGAGAACTTTAGATAAGGTTATAGAATGCTATGAGCCATTTGGCTCTAGTTCTAGAGTACAAACTTTAGAAGTACGAGGGTACTATTTGAAACAGAACTAATACCTTTCAAAACAAAGGAGGGAAACGTTATTTCCCTCATGAACTGCTCAATGGTCTTAAATGGAATAATTTGCTGAGGTCATTCCTACAGAACTAGACGGTCCATTTCAAATGAATGAACACTCAGGGAAGTTTCATGGTGCACTCTGAACAAACACTTTCCTACCGTAATCACCAATATATCCTCGCAGGATCCAGCAGAAACCATGTGCTTATGTTAAAGGGAGCAGATATTAGAGACTGAGGAAAACACAAGGCTATGCTAGTTATATCTGTAACTGAATTTTAGATAATAATTGGCAAAATTTGTAGAAAAGAACATTATTTCACAATGTTTGTGTGAAAGGTTGGTGACATTAGCCAACAATGTCGAAATACTTAACAATGAGGAAGATGATAAAATGTGAAAAGAAAGCTAAGTCTGAGTCTATACTACCTTATAGAACATCCTGTCACCAAAGCGTAGCATCTCAGCAAAGGCATTGAGCCAGCAGTGCAAAAAGGCAAAAAAAGTAAGGAACAGAATCAGCACACCTAAAAATAAGATGAGCAATATTAACAGTCTTTCCAAATAGTTCACATGCCAAGCAACTAATTATATGTCATTATTTGTCTAGCTGGGATTATTTTGTAAAATATAAGGTATTATTTCAGTTTACTCATTCCAGGGATGATATACTTTTGGAGTTAATTATCTGAATTTTAAAACAGTAATTCCCTTCAAAGTGGGTTCAACAAATGACAGATGACCCAGTCTGATTTTAAGAAATGCCTAGATATATGGCTTAACTTGGTACCCAAGGCCCTTTAAAACTCTGGCCTCCATGCCCCCCTCTTAAACAGTTGTTTAAAACTGGGAGAGACTTTGCCCCCCTCCCCCACAGGACGTTTGAAATTCTAGAAACTTTTTGTTTTAAAGCAACAGGGTCTCACTATGTTGCCCAGGCTGGACTCGAACTCCTGGGCTCAAGTGATCCTCCCACCTCAGCCTCCAAAGTAGCTGGGCCTACTGGTGCAAGCCACTGTACCAGTGCTGTGAGCACTGGAGGAGAAGGGAGCTGTGCCCCTGGTATCTAGTTATAAGAGGCCAGGATGCTGCTAAACAGTTTATGCTATAATGCAGAAGAGTGCTACTCCAAAGAACTAACCAGTCCAAAATGTTAATAGTAACATGGTTAACATAGTGACACGGATAACATTCTAAACATATCTCCAATGACTCTACCCTCTAAGTGTTGTAAACATCATCCACATCTGGTTTATGCCATTCCAGAATGCTCCATGCCCTTGCATCCATCCCACTACCCTAGAATGACCTTTGCACCAACTCTCTACCAGAAAAATACCTATTTTTCAATACCCAATATTAAATGTTATCTCTAATATGAAACAAAGTCCATAAGCATTTTGTTTATCCTACCTATATAGTACATATTACACTATGTTGTAAAATATCCATTTATATGTCCACCCTCTTCACCTATTTATTGAAAAATATATATTTACAGAGCACTAACTATGTACCAGACAATATGAGAGATTGGCTATAAAACACAATCCTTGATCTTAATAACTTTACAGCCTAGGGAGGAAAGCACTCGAGTATGTAACACATACTCTATTTTTAGGGACAGCGAGGGAGGGTTACTAGAAGAGGAATGCAAGAGAATAAAAAAAGAGAAGGTGATGACAGTAAACATTACCAACATTTATGGGGTAAAGAAAAGAGGAAAAGTAAGGGAAACTATAAAACACAAGCTCCCAGAGTGTAAACATTATACGTGTCTTGTTCACTTCACTGCTGAGTCCTCTGCACCTGGCATAGTACCAGGTACTCACATATCTCTACAATAGATGAAAAAAATGCAATAAATACATTTAAGAAATTGAGGTATGGCTGGTGGGCAGGAGGAAAGTAAGAAATAGTGGCAAGAGGCCAAGCATGGTGGCCCAGGCCTGTAATCCCAGCACTTTGGGAGGCTGAGACAGGAGGATAACTTGAGCCCAGGAGTTTGAGAATGGCCTGGGCAACATAGGGAGACACCATTTCTACAAAACTAAAAACTTAGCCAGGCATGGTGGCATGCACCTGCAGTCCCAGCTACTGAGGTGAGAGGATCACTTGAACCCAAGAGGTCAAGGCTACAGTAAGCCATGATCACACCATTGTATTCAGACTGGGTGACAAAGAGAGACCCAGGAGACCCAGTTTCAAAAAAAAAAAAGAAAGAAAATAGTGACAAGAGAGATTTCAAAATGTGGGCAGCAGCATTCAATACTTCATGGAGGTCAACTTAGATAAGGGGTAAAGTATGCCTTAATCCATCCACTGGATTAAGAAACTGGAGGTAACTAGTAATTTCAACAAAGGGTATTTAAGTGCCTTCGTGGAATGAGGAGCAAGATTACAATAAAGTGAATAGTGAACAGGGAGACGCAGCATGAATGTGGACTGTCCTGTCAGAGAAAGCACAACTTGAGTTAAAGCCAGAAGATGAAAGACTGACCTGAGACTGGAAGAAGGATACTTCATGGCCGGGCTCAGTGGCTCACACCTGTAATCCTAGCACTCTGGGAGGCCGAGGCAGGTGGATCACCTGAGGTCAGGAGTTTGAGACCAGCCTGGCCAACTTGGTGAAACCCCATCTCCAGTTAAAAAAAAATACAAAAAAAAAAAAAAAAACTTAGTGGGGCATGGTGGCATGCACCTGTAATCCCAGCTACTTGGGAGCCTGAGGCAGGAGAATCACTTCGACCCCAGAGGCAGAGGTTGCAGTGAGCCAAAATTGCACTACTGCACTCCAGCCTGTGCAACAGAGCAAGGCTCTGTCTCAAAAAAAAAAGAAGGATACTTCATTTATAAAGTAGATGCAAAAGAGGTCAAGATGGGTATAGATGTATAGAAGTTTAGATGAAGAAGTAGGCAAAACAAAGGTGCTCATAGGCAAATAGCTTTCTATTTTCCTCGTGAATTTATGCATGACCAAATTAATAAGTACCCATGTTACCTGGCAAGATGGAGTTAAATACACATAGGACCAGAACACGAGCGCTGAAGGGCTCCTGTTTGATATTCCGAAACAAGGGGGCACAAAGCCTTTCAAAGATGTAGTACACATAGAAAAAGCAACCAAAGACCTGGGACATAACAGAGACAGAATTATAGTAATGATGGCTTGATCAGACGGAAGGCAATTTTTTCCTCCAAAAGAAAGTACATATGTAACCCTTAAAGTAACGTTTGCATATGTATTCCACTTAACACTAGTATAAAAATAAGCCTAGTTTCTACCATCACTTTTCCTAACCCTTTATCAAATGATATTTTTTAAAGAGCTTACTCTTAGGACCTGTTTTTCCTGCTGCTTAAAACTTCTAATACGGGCTGGGCACAGTGGCTCACGCCTGTTATCCCAGCACTTTGGGAGGCCGAGGCGGGCAGGTCACAAGGTCAGGAGTTCAAGACCAATATGTGAAACCCCGCCTCTACTAAAAATACAAAAATTAGCCTGGCATGGTGGTGCACGCCTATAGTCTCAGCTATTCGGGAGGCTGAGGCAGAAGAATCGCTTGAACCTAGGAGGCGCGGAGGTTGCAGTGAGCCAAGATCGTGCCACTGCACTCTAGCCTGGGTGACAGAGCGAGACTCTGTCTCAAAACAAAAAACAAAACTTATATGGCTGGGCGCAGTGGCTCAGGCCTGTAATCCCAGCACTTTGGGAGGCTGAGGCAGGTGGATCACTTAAGGTCAGGAGTTCGAGACCAGCCTGGCCAACATGGTGAAACCCCATCTCTACTAAAAATAAAAAAATTAGCTGAGTGTGGTGGCAGGCACCTGTAATCCCAGCTACTTAGGAGGCTGACGAAGGAGAATCACTTGAACCAGGGAGGCAAAGGATGCAGTGAGCCATGATTGCACCACTGCACTCCAGCCTAGGTGACAGAGTGAGACTTCATCTCAAAAAAAAAAAAAAAACGCATGACAGAAGAACTTATTTCATAAATGGGCATTTGATTGAGACAAGAACTTAAAATGGGATCTATCTTCCAGGATTAATGATGCTGATGGAGGTGGAAGGGGAAAATGGGGAAGCGTCAGACCATACCCACATACATATACACCTTTCCCGAAAAACAGGAAGGAAGGGGGAAATTAATGCTTACTGAAATAACCAATTAGAGTTACTTTATAAAATAATACATTCTTCTATTAAAGAAAATTACTTTTGATGTTGGCAAAATAAACACCATTTACTGTACTGGAAATCGTTTAAAAGACTGCATGATGTCAACAGAAAGCATTCTTAGCTCCCAGTAGATTTAAGTAGATTATATTATTATCATAAATATGAATCCCCATCTCCTAATCAGCACGCCTTATGCCGTTACAAAAACTTACCTGTGCAAATTGCATAGCGACATAACCCCATCTTACAGTGGGAGTCCTGAAAAAGAAAGAAACAAAAATAAGTTTTCTAAATAAAGTAAGAACTTGAATAAAGACCCACCCTCACAATTAGTGTTTTTTGGCCAGGTGCAGTGGCTCACACCTGTAATCCCAGCACTTTGGAAGGCAGTGGTGGGCAGATCACCTGAGGCCAGGAGTTCATGATCAGCCTGGCCAATATGTGAAACCCTGTCTCTACTCAAAAAGCAAAAAAACTAACCAGGCGTGGTGGTACACACCTGTAATGTAAGCTACTCAGGAGGCTGAGGCAGGAGGAATCACCTGAACCCAGGAGGCAGAGGTTGCAGGGAGCCGAAATCACACCACTGCACTCCAGCCTGGGTGACAGAGCGAGGCTCCGTCTCAGAAAAAGTAATAATAATAATAATGGTTTTACACACAGAACATCATTTATGACCATATGAAACACTTTTATAATTCTGTCAAGAATTACTATAATCAAATTAGACTTCTCTAATCACCATCTGAGACTTCCCATGCCAGACAAAAAATGAAAACTCATTCTATATTTTCTATGTCCCTACATGACGTGGCCCCTGCTTACCTACCCTGCCTTACGCATGCCACACTTCTGGTGCTTACCACATTTCTGCTTCACAGTGCCATTACCTGGGATAGCTGTCACGGTAGATAAGGGTAGGAGCAAACAAGAAGTACAAATACTGGTTGACTGTAGGTATTGGAATAGTGCCTAGAAAAGGAAAACTATAGTTAGATCAGAGGCTGTTTGATTTTTCACAGCAAAAATAAAGAGGGGAAAATAAGGAAGCACAGAACAGGGAAGAATGCAATAATTTATCAGCTCAGGTTCTTTTTTCCTGATCTCCTGAATGACTTCTTCTTCTTGCACTAATTGAATATTACCAATCTCTTTAAACCAAGTCATTCCTGTGACTGAGATAACTTCTAGAGTGTGAAGCAACAATTTGCAAAGAATAGGCAGACACAGGTGTAATGGGGCTATTAACATTCCATTAAAAAATGCAAAGTTACAAAAGATGATCAATTTTTTAAAAATTGTAGGTTCAAGGGCAAAGCAGGAATATTCAGGAAACAAGTAGTCCTCAAAATCAATGTGGATCATATGTATTTGAAATCAAACACAATCTCTACATCATATAATGTGACATCCCAGTAAACAACAAAGGGTGAAAGATCCAGTCAATAATCCTCTGAACTAATGAAATTACACAAAGAAAGAAAAAAAGGAAAAGAGAAAGAATGAGAGAAAGAAATTACATACTTGATTTCTCCTTAGCTGAATTTAGTACCCGAGGCACGTTCTCTCTGACAAAGGAGTGGGCCTTCATTACAAAACGAATCTACAAAAGCAAGACGAAAAAGGATGTCTGTTCAAAGAAAGTCTCCTGCAAGTGTCCCTTCTACTAGTCAAACACATTACAGACAGCCAATAAAATCAGAAAATCCTGATGCATATATAAACAAATTAAAATAAATCCTTTATTTAGATGGAAATCGTTACATGACAAAACAATGAATCTGACATTTCAAAAGTGTTTTCAATTACAAAAATATTTTATAATTTAAGTGACTTTTACAAAAAGTATTCAGGAACAAAATCTTAAAGCATCAAAAACAGTTCAGTGTAATTTACTTCATTTCTCAAAATTCAGAGAACATGGAAGCTAGAATGAAACTTAAGAGATGATACTAGTTGAACAATTTTACAGATAATGACACAAAGAACAATATATGAAAATTTATCCAAGTTAATACAGCTAAAAATAATAGTATCAGTCTGTCATCATCATTGTTATTTTAGCTGAGCACAGCATCGCTTTGGGTAACACTTCAAATCTTACCTGCTCGAATATAATGATGAACCGGGAAGCTGGTGGCAGTGTATATGCTAAGACAACATAGGTTGGTCCAAAACCTAGAACTCCAATCTGGAAGACCATGAAAAGAAAGCCATGGAAGAGGGAATGGATCAGTGGATGGGAACTCCTGCTGTAGCCAGTGGCCCAACATTGAAACAGAAAATAGGGAACTGAAAATGTAGACAGGAACATGATCCACCAGGTCCAAACAACAGTTGGAAATTTGCCAAAAGCATAAGACAGGAGACTGAACTCAAGCACCAGCCTGGGGAGAAAAGGTACAGAAAAAGAACATAGAGGTGAATTTTTAATATACATTGAGTTCACAGAATTTAACACTTTTAACACCAAACTTTCAACCTTAGGAAACACTGTAACATTACTATGTTGAAGTCATGGATTTGTAATAGTTCTGCTAGATAGATGTCTGCTTCTAACCTTCTGCTTCACAATATATCTCAACATATATCAACAGTATATACTGTTCAGAAACAAGTTTTCTAAAAGCCCTAAGATAAATACAGTCCTCAAACTTAAGATATCTAAGATAACTAGACTTTGAACTTCTCAAAGATTAGATTCTCACATTAATATTTTTAACTCTAAAATATTCTATGTAAAATATTCAAACAGCAATCATTCTTATGTACAAAAGATTATTTTTCATAATAGGCACAATTTAAAAACCTGTTAATATACTATACCATTATCTCAAAATTTAATTTTCAAAAAAAGCACGTAATTCAATTCATGATTATCACACTGTCATTTTTTAAGGTACAATTTGGTTTTTAAATTTTTATTTTGAGACCAGATCTTGCTTTGTCACCCAGGCTGGAGGGCAGTGGCACAAACACAGCTCCACTGCAGCCTCAACCTCCCTGGCTCAAGCGATCCTCCCATCTCAGCCTCCTGAGTAGCTGGAACTACAAGTGTGTGCCACCATTCCTGGCTAATTTTTAGATTTTTTGTAGAGATATTGCACAGGCTGGTCTCGAACTCCTGAGCTCAAGTGATCCTCCTTCCTCAGCCTCCCAAAGTGCTGAGATTACAGGCATGAGCCATCATGCCTGGCCTACAATTTGACTTTCACATTAAAAAGAAATATCCAATTTTTCAACCTTCAATTCCAATAAGCTACTTGTTTTAAGCAACCATCTTAAATAAAGACAATCAAAAGGTGAATAAATCATACACAGTTACCCTTTCCTACACATGGGGGACTGGTTCCAGGAAAGCATGCAGACCCCAAAACCTACACAAATTCAAGTCCCACAGTTGGCCCTATAGAACCCACATATATGAAAAATCTGCCATTCTTATATGTGTGTTTCCCATCCTGGAATACTGCAGATCCCATCTGCCTTTGCTTACAGATGTAGAACTCATAGATACAGAGCACTAGACATACTGATTGAAAAAAATCCGCATATAAGTGAACAAGCATAGTTCAAACCTGTGTTGTTCATAGGTCAACTGTGTACAAAGTTCTCCCATTTTTACCTAGAAACTACTGATTATGGTCTATTAAAATAAACCATTTTAAAAATAAAAGTAATGAAACTTCTAATTTTCTTGTCAGTTAAACTTTTCAGGGCAGAGGACTATTATTACCCTCAAATCTGCTGCTTTCGGATTTTGCAAAGCAAATTTAACCAATTTACCCTTTACCAAAATTTAATGAAAAACCCAAACTTCTCATGCATCAACTAGTCAGCAGTCTTTTTTGTTGTCTTACCTTCCTTCATCAATGTAATCTACTACAAGTGTGCTGAGGATAAAGAGAATGAGGAGGGCAATAAACATATGATATATTGTTCTGATGTGGTCCACTTCAAGCAGCTCGCTGTAAATGTAGTTCAAACAAAACAAATTAATAATCTATATTTAAATTCAAAACACCATAAAGTCTTTTCTTAAAGCAGGTTAGAAGATGCTTAATCCACTCTCCAAAAACATCTCAACAAATGGTCTACATTCTTTAAAACCTACCAGAAATGGATGGTTTCTAGGTAAACAAAGGTCATTCACTAATAACAGGAAACACAGAAACTATGTAAAATGCTAAGAATTTTTTTAATCCTATACATACATTCTATTCCCTAAATTTAATACATATTAAGTACTATTTCCAAAATGTTAAAATTGACATGAATTTCTATTATGTTGATCATGACCAACTACTACCCTACATATCTATAAAACTCAACCATTTACAAATGGTTTTACCTTCTCCTCATTGACTTTTGTATTTAAGACTGGTCTAATTTTAATTTTCTTTTAGAATATAATAATAGTATAGATGGCTTTTCCTAAATAAATCTTTTTTTTTTTTTTTTTTTTGAGACAGAGTCTCACGCTGTCGCCCAGACTGGAGTGTAGTGGCTCAATCTTGGTTCACTGCAACCTCTGCCTCCCGGGTTCAAGTGATTCTCCTGCCTCAGCCTCCGAGTAGCTGGGATTACAGGTGCATGCCACCACGCCTCGCTAATTTTTGTATTTTTTGTAGAGACGGGGGTTTCACTATCTTGAACTCCTGACCTCTTGATCCACCGGCCTCGTCCTCCCAAAGTGCTGGGATTACAGGCATGAGCCCCCATGTCCGGCCAATAAATATTTTATATCTGACTAAAACAAGTTTTTCAACTTATTTTAACTTGTTAAAAAACAGGTTTTTCAACTTGTTTTAACTTGATAAAAAACAAGTTTTTCAACTTGTTTTAACTAGTTAAAAACAGGTTTTTCAACTTGTTTTAACTAGTTAAAAAACAGGTTTTTCAACTTGTTTCTGGAACAATAAGGCTAACCTTTTAAATGATTTTGAGTAATCTAATATGCTACTGAGTCTCTGGACTAAGGATCTTCACATTCTAATAAAAACTCATCAGAGCCATAGAAAACCGTTCTATTTCCTTGGTTAAAACTTTTTTTGAGTTAATGTGTAATGTTGCTTATTTTTCATATATAAATTCTATCATTAAAATCCTTTTTTTTTTTTTTTTTTTTTTTTTGTGACAGGGTCTCGCTGTTGTTGCCCAAGCTGGAGTGCAATGGCACGATCTTGGCTCACTGCAACCTCTGCCTCCTGGGTTCAAGTGATTCTCCTGCCTCAGCCTCCTAAGTACCTATGATTACAGGCATTCGCCACCACACCCTGCTAATTTTTTAATATTTTTAGTAGAAAGCCTGCGTTTTCCCCCAGATATAAATTTTAAAAGATGAATTCCTTCAAATTATAGTGTGACAGAACACTGAACACTGAACATTACATGCTTAGAGAACCGGCCTTCTTATCTAGGTGAAGTAGTAACCATCAATTTGACTCACAGAAAGTAACTTTTGAAAAGCATAAGGTGTCTTTTTAAAGAAAAGTATACTTTTTTTTGAGACAGAGTCTTGCTCTGTGACCCAGACTGGAATACAGTGGCATGATCTCAGCTCACTGCAACCTCCACCTCCCAGGTTCAAAAAATTCTCCAGCTTCAGGCTCCCGAGTAGCTGGAATTACAGGCGCCTGCCACCAAGCCCAGGTAATTTTTGTAGGCTCACGCCTGTAAATCTAACACTTTGGGAGGCCGAGGTGGGTGGGTCATCTGAGAGTCAAGTTCAAGACCAGCCTGGCCAACATGATGAAACTGTCTCTACTAAGAAAAGTACACTTTAACACACTTAATGTGTCACCAACCCAACCATTTCAGATGATCCATACTAATGCAGGTTAAATTTCAGCAGTATTCTATTAAGTGAATGTATGAACAAATTACTCAGAGAGCATTAAAAAAGAAATATTCATCAACTACCCAAAGTGTACCTTTAATTTTATTATTATTATTATTAATAGAAATGGGATCTTTCTCTGTTGCCCAGGCTGGAGTGCAGTGGCACAATCTCAGCTCATTACAACATCCACCTACCGGGCTCAAGTGATCCTCCTGTCTCAGACTCCTGAATAGCTGGGACTACCGGCATGCACCACCACACCTGGCTAAATTTTTTTGTATTTTTTGTAGAGAGAGTCTTGCCATGTTGCCCAAACTGGTCTTGAACTCCTGGATTCATGATCTGCCTGCCTTAGCTTCCCAAAGTGCTGGGATTCCAAGTGTGAGTCACTGTGCCAAGCCCAGATAACCATTCTTATTCCTAACTCCTCTTTTGAAACTAGATACAGAACCGGAAGATCAGAAAGGAGCAATAGAGAGCATACAACAAAAAACCCACTAATGATTTATACAGATAAAAAACAGAACAAACTCATCACATATTCATAGATAGAGCAATGATTCTATCAGAATAGCTTTTTTAAAAAATTCAAACATATTTAAAAACAACTAAAAATACTCACTCTAAGAGAGATCGCCTTGCAATAAAAATCTTTCCTTGTTCTGGAGGTGCTCTCAAATCCCTAAGAAGAGAAAAAACACAGGATGTAAGTACTTCAAGTATTGTAAGAAATCTAATCCCACAAACAAGAGAATATTAACAACAACATCACCTAACATTAATTAGCCAATGACCTATTCACTACTGATTCAAGTACCGTGTTACAATTATTATGTATGTTATTTCATTTACTCCGTCTGAACAATGCTGTGAGGTAGGTACATGCATAACTATTAAGAATGGAAGGGTCACCACACCCAGCTCCTATGGACTCCGGCCACTCTTCCTTCTTGTAGAGATCCCCTGAGGTCACAGACAGGCCTCCAGACACACTCACTGCACGCCACATACACTGTTACTGAGCTGTCCTCTGAAACTGCACTGATGTTTTTGATACCCTTTCTGATATCAAAGGACTTCCAGCAACTCCCAACAGCCTCCTGATTTTAAAGGTTGCTGTAAGTTACTAAAAACCCCCATTTTACTCTTGCATTATCATCTTCGTTAGGGCTTTTCGTACTTCTACCAGCACTTAATTATTACTAGTCAAAACTATTCTTGAGAACATCACTCTATGCCTCTGAACAAGGGCATAAAACTGAGAAGAGCATGGAATGGCAAACTAGCACATATTAGCCTTTGATAGCCTTCACTCGATTATTCTAGATGAACCAACAATTAGAAAAGTATATACTAATCGCACTGTACTTTATTACAAGTATTGTACAGAGTAGAACAGAGAGGCACACAGTGATATGATTAAGAGCAAGGACTTGGCCGGGCGTGGTGGCTCACACCTGTAATCCCAGCACTTTGGGAGGCCGAAGCAGGTGAATCATGAGGTTAGGAGTTCAAGACCAGCCTAGCCAACATGGTGAAACCCTGTCTCTACTAAAGATACAAAAAATTAGACGGGTGTGGTGGCATGCACATGTAGTACCAGCTACTCGGGAGACTGAGGCAGGAGAATCGCTAGAACCCGGGAGGCAGAGGTTGCAGTGAGCCGAGATAGTGCCATTGCACTGCAGCCTAGACAACAGGGTGAGACTCCATCTCAAAAAAAATAAAAGAAAAAAGAAAAAGAACAAGGACTCTAGAGCCAGACTCTGGGTTCAAGTCCCTGCTATGTAATAATTCTGGACAACATTTAGTTAAGCACTCTGTGATTTAGTTTCCTAATCTATAACATACAGATAGTTACAGTATCTGTCTCATAGGATCACTGTTTGGTTTAAATGAATTCATCATGTAGAGCACTCAGCAAGTGTTGGCTCTGTTATTAGTCAGTCTTTTTTTTTTTTTTTTTTTTTGAGACAGGGTCTCTGTTGCCCAGGCTGGAGTGCAGTGGCATGATCTTGGCTCACTGCAACCTCTGCCTCCCAGGTTAAAGCGATTCTCATGCCTCAGCCTCCTGAGTAGCTGGGACTACAGGTGTGTACCACCACACCTGGCTAATTGTTGTATTTTTTGGTAGAGATGGGATTTCACCATGTTGACCAGGCTGATCTTGAACTACTGAACTCAAATGATCCACCTGCCTTGGCCTCCCAAAGTGCTGAGATTACAGGCATGAGCCACTATGCCTGACTTTACTAGTCAGTCTTAAAATAGGTATGCATGTATGTTATAATTTACACATAAAGACAAAGAAAGCCCCACCCTTCTAGTGGTTAAATCACTTTCCGAATACAACATACAACCAATAAAAAGTGGTATCAGGGTGTGAACTCAAGCATATTTGCTGCAGTCCATTTTGACCATGGAACTATAGTGGGAAGATGTTTGCATTAAAAAAAAAATAACACATACTTACTTTGCTCTATGGTTGTTTTTCTCCCCTTCAAGAACAGAAAAGGTTGTGAGAGCACACCCACCATTATCTAATGATGCTGATTTTTCAATAAGATTGGTCACAAAATCATCAAAGTGACTTCCAACTTCCTTCATAAAAAATGGCTTCAATTCCTGGAATTTTAAAACAAACAAAAACACGGGGAACTAATACATGCTTGCGAGTCACTAACATTTCTCTACAGGGCTCCCTTAAACAGAGCTGGAACAAAAGAAAGGCATAGTGAGTTCACAGGAATAAAAACAAAAAAATCAATTCCTGTATCTGACTTGTCCTTTCAGAAACAACTACTTAAAAAACAACATAGTGATTTATATCCTTTTAAAATGTATAACCCTTGTAAGCATAAAACAAAATACCTCACCCTCCCAAGTGGCTAGGATCACAGGTGTGTGCCACCACTCCCAGCAAATGTTTTTTATTTTTTGTAAAGATGGGGTCTTCCTATGTTGCCCAGGCTGAACTCTAGGGCTCAAGCAATCCTCCTGCCTCAGCTTCCCAAAATGTTAGGATTACAGGCATGAGCCACTGTAATTACCATGATTCTAAGTTCTCTTTTTTCTAATGCAATCCCTTCACCCAAGTACCCACCATTTATATTTTAGACCATATCTTCCTCATATCTGCATTTATACAAGGTTTATTCCTACCTCCATAGCCAGATATTTAACCATAAAACATGCATACGTATATATAGTATAAACATGCATATTCATGACAGCGACAGGAGCCAGATAAATTCCTAGGCAGACAGGGGCAGGTCTCCACTGAAACCTGACCTTCAAACCAAAGACAAATTAAAGCCTGAAAACTGGACTTCCAGTTCCAAGTAAAGTCCACGACTGGAGTGAGAACTTCTATTCCTATTTGCCTATTCTTTCCTGATTGGTTATTTCTGAATAATGCTTTTTAACTAGTTGAATGTTGTCTTTTCCAAGGCTACCCACAGCCCGCACCTCCCACTTTCTGAGCCCATAAAAACTCCAGGTTCAGTCACACACTGGGACCACGTGCTTTTGGGCCCCCTCTCCTCCTAGAGCCATTCCATGACTCAACAAAACTCTTTTCTGCCATGCTCACTCTCCAACTGCCCACATAATCTCATTCTTCTTGGACGTGGGACAAGAACTCAGGACTCCCAGAACAGCAAGTACGAAGGGAACTATAACATGAACAAGTGGCCACCCTTCTGAGACCCTGACCTCAGGACTCCCCAACCCAGAGCTGTAACACTCCCTTTGGAGTTCTGTGGTCACCAGTATCTCCAAGTTTTTTGGGCACCACCACATTCCCCTCATTCAGATGCCAGCCCCCAAGGTGGAAGCCATTTGCAGCTGGTACAGATCAGCCTCACACAGAGCTGGCACCTGGAGCCACCCACCCCACCTCAGCAGCCAGCGCACCTGAGATCCAGGCCAGTAGCATAAGCTGAGCACAGTCTGCTGGACCAAGTGGGCAGGGCAAGTCCAGCAGCCAGCTTGGAGCCAAGTGAGGCCTGGGCAGGAGTGCTGCTGGCTGCAGAAATCTCCAGCTGGCAAAGTGGCACCCCAGGATATCCTGTGTCATACACACATACATCATTTTCATAAAACTGTTAAATGTGTGTGTATGTATATGATTTATCTTACGAAAATGTGTGGGTATAATTGTTATACATTCTGGTCTCACATGTTCTTTAGGTTTTAAAGCTTCAAATCCCAGCTTTTGAAAAGTAGGAGGCAAAAAAAAAATTTCTTCAGGTTATAAGTCACCTACTGTGGAAGTCCAAATTATAAATTTGGGTAATTTTTACTTGCAAGACTTACTATAAAGGACAAGAGAGTATTATTTACTAATTCTTCAAGAAAAAGAAATGTTTTTTCTTTGACTAAATAATTTAAGCCCAACTTAAAAGATCTGAAATAGCTTTTTTCTAGGTTCTGTTATACCAAAAAGCTTGACCAAGTCCTTTAAAAGTAAAGCTGAAAAATATCAATGTATGTAATGGGACTATATGAAGGCTTTTCAAATGGTTCTGTTTCCTACATTTCCCAAATGCTTTTTGGGTCCTGGGCAGTGAGAATACACTAAAGTCCTAGCTCTCAAAGAATAGTTGATGGAGTTGGAAAATATAAAAATAGGGCCAGGCATGGTAGCTCACACCTGTAATTCCAGCATTATGGGAGGCCAAGGCGGGTGGATTGCCTGAGCTCAGGAGTTCAAGACCAGCCTGGACAACAAGGTGAAACCTCGTCTCTACGAAAATACAAAAATTAGCCAGGAGTGGTGGAATGTGCCTGTAGTCCCAGCTACTCAGGAGGCTGACGCAGGCAAATCCCTTGAACTCAGGAGGTGGAGGTTGCAGTGAGCCGAGATCATGCCACTGCACTCCAGCCTGGGCGACAGAGCAAGACTCCAACCAAAAAAAAAAAGGAAAGAAAAGAAAGAAAGAAAGAGAGAGAGGCTGGGAGGGAGAGAGGGAGAGAGGGAGAGAGGGAGAGAGGGAGAGAGGGAGAGAGGGAGAGAGGGAGGGAGGAAAGGGAAGGAAGGGAAGGAAGGGAAGGAAGGGGAAAAAAAAATGGAAACCAGGAGGCAGAGTTTAATTAAGTCAGGGAAAACCTCAAAAATAAGAGGACATTTGGGAAGATTTGAAGAAGGTAAGAGGTTAAGTTGGTGGACATCTGTGGGAAATGTACCAGGAAGAAGGAAGCATGAGTGTAAAAAGTCCCTGAGGCAGGAACACTCTTGGCATGTTCAAGAAAAAGCTGGGAAGGAGAACATCATAGTTGAAGTAAAAAAGTGATAAGAGGTCAGAAAAAAATGGGGAGAGGGGCAGGGAGGGGAGTAAACCATACTCACATCTCAGCCCATTAATTTTACTCTAAATTAACAGAGAAGCCTAGAATCTTGAGATGTCGCAAAGGGAGTCAAGCCATTTCTTTTAGTTAGGATTCCTCATACTCTGCTACCAGTCCCCTTCCCATCTAAGTATTAGGTTATACAGGCTAGAAGCATGAATGTAATGAATGAATATTATACAAATGTCATAAAGCTGCTAAAGACAGGTACTAATCCATCCAATGTCTACTGAATAGAGTAGTGAACTTATGACACAAGCTCTTTTGCCTTACTCATTACTCACTCACAGATGAGCCTTCGGCATACTGTAGCTCCACCTTATCTGCGGTTCCACTTTCACAGTTTTAGCTAACTTCAGTACAGTACAGTAAGATACTTAGAGACCACACTCACATTAACTTTCACCGCAGTATATTGTTATTCTTGTTCCACTTCCCTTACTGTGCCAAATCTACAAGTTAATCTTATATAGATTATATAAGCTATAATCTATAGCATAGATAGGGTTCGGTATTGTCCATGGTTTCAGGCATCCACTTGAGGTCCTGGAACATATCTCCCAAAGACAAGGGGAGATTACTGTACATTCAACTCCCAACTTATCCTCATATGAGTAAGAAATCCCACAGTAACCTCCTTACCCTCATTCTACATTGTACCTTTTTCTTTCCCCCGTCACCTATTTGCTTCCCCTTCTTCCCAGACTCCAGAACTCCTACCTTTTCTTCAGTCTACAAGTAAGGGTATTCCTTTTTTTTTTTTTTTCAGTCGGGAGGGGCAAGAGGAAAGGATTCAAGGTTATCCTTGTTATCCCAACCTATTATCCAATCTCAGGACAAAATAAATATGAATAATAGGAGTACTTCCATTACTCAGCGCCTAAGGTAGGGAACAAGATACATACAGCCCTGATCTTACTATCCACGAGGAAAGTGATTAAATAAGTTATGAATGGTGCAACAAATGCCATAAAGAAATGTGGAGTGACAGGAGAACAAAGAGAAAGTAAAAGAGTAGAAATCTCAGGCATCTCAACTGTGTCACGGCCACTATAATGTGGTGGTAGGTTTCCAGTGTTGTAAATTTCTTTCACATTTTCCTTCATCTACGACCCCAACCTCTGACACCTCAGATGGTACAGAATATTGCTTAGAAGGTAACTATTTTAATATTATCAATTCATGTCTTTTTTTTTTTTGAAGTAACATTCATATGTGAATAGTTTAGGAATCCATATGTGAGACAAAATAACAAACAAAAAAAGCCATATTTACTCATTTCTGCTTACCAACACAATTTCACAAAATTCTTGACTCTATGATGATACACAGCTTTCCAAATACTTTAAAGACAAAAATAAAACATACACTCCCTCACATCTCTTCCTAAGTCACCATATTCCTTGTAGACAATAACCCAATCCTTGCCTTTTCCTACAAAAAAGATAGTGATTAGACTTCTGTAATCTATAATCAAATATATTCTTACACCCCTTAATGTACCAAATGTAATGTAATGTAATTTAACATATATGAAATTTTACATATACGAAACCCCACCACCTATACATAAATAGTAGACTAAAATACAGTGCCAGAATAGTCTAACAAAACCTCTCTATAAGACTACTCCCAGGCTGCAGGCCTTGTCTACCATTCTCAATAAGACTTCTAAATACAACTAACTTTAATTCTTTAAAAGCTTCATTTTCTTTAGTTGACAATCATGGTGACTATGAAGGGACTTAAGAACAGGCTGCCCAGGGTCGTCTGGAGCATTGCAGGGAACTGGAGCCTTGTTATAGCATAGGCCCTTCAAGCCCCTCTGGCTCCACCATGGCTGCAGACGACTGGGTGAGCTTTTGACCTCCCACGTGGTTGACAGTCCTGAATATTATTCAGCTAGTTGCTTTCACCACTTGACAGAAAAGTGAGTTCTTCCTTGAAACTTTTATTTTACCTTTTTTAAATAAAAATCGGGTCTCACTATGTTGGCCAGCCTGGTTTTGAACTCCTGGCCTCAAGTGACCTGCCCACCTCAGACTCCCAAAGTGCTGAGATGACAAGCATAAGCCACCGTGCCCAGTCAAGACTTTTTGTTTTTATGAAAAGGGGAATATCCTAGTTAAAAGATACTAGGGAAAAACAGATATATAAGGCTGCCTGATTAGCTAGGTTGTACAGGTGTTTTCTCTTTCAACTGGACTCTATAAACAAAGCTCAGCAGGACAGAAACTATTACACATGGATAAGGATCTGGAACTGTGGCAGTTCTGAAGACAAGACAAGTGCTCCTTCCAGCCAGATTCTGATTTGACATCTCCAAGTGACCAGAGGTCTCGTAATATAAGTGTCAGTGATACAATCCTCATGACATCACCCAGTGCTCCAAGCACCCATGGTTACTTTAGGCAATTAGAGGAAAAAACTGAGACACCTAAGACAAGCAACAGCCGTTCAAACACTCAAAGCAGCACATGTGACCCATTACATTCCCACTAGCATTTCTGCTTTGCTAATCTCTCACAGTAAGAAATACATCATCCAAAACTAAAACTGTAAGAGGCACACTGGACAGCCAACCTAAACCAAATTTCCTTGTCAATCAAAAACTTTCACCAAATTTTAACCGTAACTATTCTAAATTTGTCATCACAATTATTATCTAAATTCTTCTCTGAAATATATAATCTAAACTTATTTTTAAAACTAGTATACATACAAAAAATACATTAAAAATTACAAATGTCTATTCCAATTTCATCAAATTATCACATTTTTCAATCTATAGCTCACTTTAATACTATAAATATATACTACTATATATAATATCTTTATAATAGTCCTATTAACATAGATAACACATCTGGGCCCAGTGGCTCATGCCGGTAATCCCAGCACTTTGGGAGGCCAAGGCGGACGATCACCTGAGGTCAGGAGTTTGAGACCAGCCTGGCCAACATGAAGAAACCCTGCCTCTACTAAAAATACAAAAATATTAGCTGGTGTTGTGGCAGGTGCCTATAATCCCAGCTACTGGGGAGGCTGAGGCAAGAGAATTTCTTGAACCCGGGAGTCAGAGTCAGAGTCAGAGGTTGCAGTGAGCCGAGATCATGCCATTGCACTCCAGCCTGGGCGACAGAGCGGGACTCTGCCTCAAAAAAAAAAAAAAAAAAAAAAAAGAAAAGAAAAGAAAGAAAGAAAAATACTAGACTATTAATTTATGACCAAAAAGAACCTGTAAGACAAACTAACATAAAAAGCTTTATTTCTTCATTTTTAAATTTCACAAGGCCCTTGACTGTATAATAATTTCTTTAAATAAATAATTAATTAATTAAAAATAATAAGAAGATCATTTCACAAGGCCCCTGACATATATTATATGTTCATATAATTCTCCAAAAAAAAAATACTTTAAAACAGCATAAAATACATACCCCTCTGCGACACCCCTTGCCTAAATCACTATATCCCTTAAAAGATAAATAACGCTAGTCCTTCTCTTTTCCTACACATAGAATAATGTCTGACAAAATTACTAATTATACTTCTTTAATCTATAACCAGATATACTCTCACACGCAAACCTTAAATCTACTTTAATATACTTCTAAACAAATGTAATATAATTTTACACACACTAAACCCTACCACCTGCATAAACACTATGCCAAAACAGGCTGGCAAAAAAATCTCTCTAAAAAACTATTCTCGGACTATTGGCCTTGGTCTACAGTCCTCAATGAGACTTCCAAATAAAACAGACTTTATTTTTTATTTTTATTTCTTTATTTCATTTGAGATAGAGTCTCGTTCTACCGCCGAGGCTGGAGGGCAGTGGCCCCATCTCGGCTCACTGCAACCTCCACCTCCCGGGTTGAAGCGATTCTCCTGCCTCAGCCCCCCGAGTAGCTGGGATTACAGGTGCCCACTACCACACCCAGCTAGTTTTTGCATTTTTAGTAGAGTCGGGGTTTTATCATGTTGGCCAGGCTGGTCTTGAACTCCTGACCTCAGGCAGTCCACCTACTTCGGTATTCTAAAGTGCTGGGATTACAGGCATGAGCCACCGCACCCAACCCTTTAATTTAGGTTTAATTAAGTTTTATTTCTTTTTCGTTAGTTGACACATACCAGAGCTAGTACAATATTAAGGAGAAAGATGTCTTTTAGGGCTAATAACAATGTAGTAAAAGAAATATGAGCTTTTAGCTAGGTAGAGCTCGGTTCAAATTCTAGCTCAATCACTTGAGTGTGGCCTCAGGCAAGCTATCGCATTTTTGTGAGCAGTTAGTTCTGTGCAAAATCAAGATGAATGACACCTAGCTTGCTAAGTTGTTATATGAACTAAACACAAAGCAAAACAAAAAACCTGCAAACACACAGCATAGTATCTGACATAGTTATCACTTGAGAGGTATTTGTTTATTCCCACCCCTCCCCCTTAGTCTGAGCTAACCATGAGGAACAATACAACAATGTACAATGAAAATTGTAATTTAAGCAAATCCTATCATTTCGTGCTTTTATTGTTAAAAGGTAAGTAAACCTACCACATTCCTTTACATGACATTATAATTACACGCCTAATGTTCATTCTTAATGCCCTTCTCCTAAATGAGGAATTAAAGTTGATAGAAGGTGCTGCCACCAGGCACAAGGAAGAACTCTGAACTGTGGACACTTAAGTCTCCTGAATCTCCTCCTTTCACAGAGCCTAGCAGTGATGACAATAAAGTGACTGCTTACTATTGTTACTCTCTTTATAACAGGGAATATTAAGAAATACAGTACAAGAAATAGTCCACTTCTGCCTTCTGAATTCTATCACATGAATTAGAACTCAGTACGTGATCACAAATAAATCTGAATAATGCCTGGTATCAGTAACCGGACAATGATGTTGAGGTTACAGGCTTTCTAATTTGCTTATCTTTTCAATCTCATACCCACTGATACTAATTTCATGCAGCCAGTGGACCCTGACAGCCCTAGCACCATGACGGAGGGACGGATGGAGAGAAGGGAGAAAGGGAGAAGGGGAAGAAGGGAGGAGGCAGTTAGCTAGAAACTAGAAAAGGCGCTTATTTAGGTAATCTGGTAAACTGAAACACTGTATTTTAGAGCTTAAGAAAACCTTTTACATTAAATAAACAGCTGAATTAGATAACCTCTAAGATTCCAAAAATAGACAACAACCATGATGCAAAGACCCTAAGGATTGAATACATAGTTAAAGGAACAAAGGATAATGATCAGAGATAAGACTGGAAAAGCAAGTAGGGACTAGATCACAGACCTTTAAGCTATTTTAAGAATTTATTTTGGCGGGGAGTGGTGGCTCAGGCCTGTAATCCCAGCACTTTGGGAGGCCGAGGCGGGTGGATTGCCTGAGTTCAGGAGTTCAAGACCAGCCTGGGCAACACAGTAAATCCCCGTCTCTACTAAAATACAAAAAATTAGCCAGCGTGGCGGCATGCACCTGTAGTCCCAGCTACTCGGGAGGTTGAGGCAGGAGAATCTCTTGAACCCAGGAGGTGGAAGTTGCAGGGAGCGGAGATGGCGCCACTGCACTCCAGCCTGGGCGACAGAGTGAGACTCCATCTCAAAAAAAAAAAAAAAAAAAGAAGAATTTATTTTATCCTAAAGACATCTGGAAGCCAATGACATTTTAAGCACAAGATTTATAAACATATTCAGGTTTGCATTTTAGAAAGATAACTCTTCTACCTAAAAAGGCTTCCAGGAAGAGATTACTTTGGACTGAGTATGAAAATGAAAAAAGGTCAGGGTCATTTATGGGTAAATAAATCTACAAAAGTACAGAGATATAAAAAAAAATCTTAAAGTATGCTGAAAGAAAAAAAGTAAACCAATCAGCAACTATTATTTTCAGTGTCTCAAAAATATTTAGGTCCCTTGATCACAATTTCTTCGAAAATGATTTTAAAGAATATTATACTCTAACTCCACAAGGTCTTATTGCTAGTCTATAAATTACTTCTTTCTCTGATTTCCTGCCTGTCTTTGCATAGAGAATCTTTCAACCTCATGGTGGCATGGTACCAGAAACCTGACCTTTCTGAGCAAAACAAGTAACACAACGGAACAGGTAATACAGTGCTTAGGACTTACACTAAATTGACTGCTGAGAAAGGTCTCCTGATAATTCACTCTAAAGTTCTTTCTATTCCTCTTCTACTGCATCTCTTTCTTTTCCTTCATTGCACTTAATTTGAAATTCTATATATTACTGCTTTTTGGCATCTCACTGTCTGCCCCCTCAACAGATTTTAAACACCATATCTTTTTGTTAACTGATAACTAATTTTGTATTTTTAGTAGAGACGGGGTTTCACAATGTTGCCCAAGAAGATCTCAAACTCCTGGCCTAAAATGATTCTGCCTGCCTCGGCCTCTCAAAGTACTGGGATTACAGGCATGACCCACTGTGCCTGGCCAAATAACATTTTGAAGGTATCTAACTCAGTCATTGTTCCTCTTGCTCACGCATTTTATATATAGGGTTCTCAGTTAGCATGAGAACAGAAAACACAACTTCTTTAAAATCCCAGCACTTAATGTACCTTATCAGGTACTACCTGATAGACAAAGAAACCAAGTAGGCATTCATTAAACTGAACTGCTAAACATTCAAGGGCAGCAGGAGAGGTACCTGTCTACCTTTTGTAAGTGATGAAATCATAAAGCACAGTAAACTGACTTTCCCAAAATTCTTCAAAATAGACTAGAGATTCATCCACTTTATAGTACTAGAATCCCTGATTTCTATCTGGGCACATGACTGCTTAGAATAAACAAATTTCCCAGTGTCTCTTTCCACCTAGGTAGCCAATGAGATACAGGTGGAAATGGTTTGTCAAAGTCCCCAGAAAATTTCCTTAACAGACAGCAGGTACCTGTTCCTTACCCCACTCCTTTCTTTCCCTCAGTTCTGCAGCTTGGAACTCAGATGAAACAACTAGAGCCATTTGGACAATGAGGAGGACCACAGCCTATGAATGATTAACTGCCTTTGCAAAGACTATGGCAGTAAGAGATGTCTAGCGTGTCTGACTCCATCATGCTTCTAGCCTCACAAGCTGGCCATCCTTGCTCATTCCTGAGCAAGGCTCACTCAGGAATGAGCCTGAGTGAGGCTAGAAGCCAATCCAACTCTGGAAGAAATTCACAGTTCAACTTTGATGTAAGAATGATAATAGTCCCTCCCCCAAACTGACCCCCTTCCTTGTTGGGAACAGAAACCACCTAAGTATTTTCTGAGCAGAAAATACTTAGACTTGTCTCTCCAGCAGTCTGCCAATAAATCAATAGATAAGAACTATCCAGAAGCTTTTTTTTTTTGAGATGAAGTCTTGCTCTGTCACCCAGGCTGGAGTGCAGTGGCATAATCTCAGTTCACGGCAACCTCTACCTCCCAAGTTCAAGTGATTCTCCTGCTTCCAGAGTACCTGGGACTACAGACGTGCGCCACCAGACCCAGCTTATTTTTTCTTACTTTTAGTAGAAACAGGGTTTCACCATGTTGGTTAGGCTGGTCTCGAACTCATGTGATCTGTCCACCTCAGCCTCCCAAAGTGCTGGGATTACAGCCATGAGCCACGACCAAAAACTTTTTTAGAAGGCGTTACTTGAATGACTGACAAAACATGGAGAGAAACTCTTATTTGCAGACATGACACTGGAGTCTTTTTTATTTTTTTTGAGGTGGAGTTCCACTCTTGTCTCCCAGGCTGAGTGTAATGGCGCCATCTCGGCTCACTGCAATCTCCGCCTCCTGGGTTCAACTGATTCTCCTGCCTCACCCTCCCCAGTAGCTAGGATTACAGGCACACGTCTTTAAACCCGGCTAATTTTTGTATCTTGAGTCTTACTCATTACAGTTTGATCATTTAAAGGCTGGACAACAGCATAAGGTACTGATTTGAAAAATAATATTTGAAATGCTATATAAGAAGCAAATAGAATGTTATAACAATTTTTTTTTAGACAAGGTCTGACTCTGTTGGCTCACTGCAACCTCCACCTCCTGGCCTCAAATGATCCCACCTCAGCCTCTTGAGCAGCAGGACTACAGGCACACACAACTATGCCCAGCTAATTTTTGCATTTCTTGTAGAGATGGGGTTTTGCCATGTTGTCCTGGTCTCGAACTCAGGAGCTCAAGTGATCCACCTACCCTGGCCTCCCAAAGTGCTAGGATTACAGGTATAAGCTAATGTGCTCAGCCCAAAAATGTGTTTTTAAGAAGCAGAAATAGAAAGTAATTTTTTTCATCTTTCTAATATTCACATTAGACCTAACATTCCCTCTATAAAGTTATGGAAATTAATAAACGTTCTACAATAGCAATTAGTAAAGACATTCCCTTTGCCCTTCTTAACCTATTCAATTTTCTCTGGAAACTATTCTCAGAGGCGAGGACAGACATGTCATGTCCAGGCCAGGGCTGTACTATATGACCTTGTCCTTGTGGCTAACATTCAGTTCTCTTTCTTCTAATAAATCTGAGGTTCTGAGCTTTGAAAGAGGGTGAGTGAAAACTTTATTATACTGAAATATCCAAAGTATCTAAACTCTTCCTGCTGAAATCCTTACTCTTTCCAGAGCCTGAATGTTCATCTTCTCTTAAGATGCAGTGAGATACATTAACATCGTTTGAATATATTTTCTTTTATGCCTAAATAAGCCAAAGTAGGTTTCTGTTATTTGCAACCAAAAGAAATAGCTTAACATAATGTTAAAGCAAAGCTAGGCCAGACATGGTGGCTCACTCCTGTAATCCCAGCACTTTGAGAGGCCGAGGCAAGAGGATTGCTTGAGCTCAGGAGCTCAAGACCAGCCTGGGCAACATAGTGAGACCTTGTCTCTATTAAAAACAAGAAAAGCAAAGCTAATTTAATTGTTAATGTAAGTTGGATGGGACTTAATCATATGAATCCCCTTTGGATTGTTCCAAGATTTTTTAAGTCTTGTTACAACACAATTCTAAGGATTTCCAAAGGTCATAACTCAGAGTTACACAAGTTTGTATGACCCCACTGGCATTAGATAAAAAGTATATACTTAAAACTTTTTTTCACAAGCATTAACCTCGAAGCGACCTTAAGAGATTCAGTCAGTTCAAACCACTAATTTCAACACACTAATGTTATCACCTCCCTCACTCCTCTTCCCTTTACACTAAAAGGTTTGCTCAGTGCTTGAGAAACTTCTTCATGCCTTTCTGTAATAAGAGTTCCTCTATCTACACATCTAACTTTTCACAGAGTTCTTTGTTCGTTGCCCAATTTGGCAAATAAAAAATACAGGACACTCAGTTAAATTTAAATTTCATATCAACAAATAGCTTTTTAGACTGCCTCAAATATTGCATGATTACTAAAAAAGTATTCATTGTTCATCTGAAATTCAAATTCGACTGGACATACCGTATTTTACCTGACAACTCGTTTTGTGGAGCTGAAACAGCTGCCCAATGAGATTTATCGACTACAATAACAAGCAGTAAATTCTGAAAAAGTTTTAGTCAGCTACACCATTATGACATAAATCTTTAGAGCTAAAGGGGACCTTGGAAACAACTAATGCAATGCTCTCACTTTAAAGATCAAGGAAAGATGAAGTGACAACTGGGAGGAACATGATACCAAATTACAAATGACCAGAAAGATTCCTTTCATTTTTTTAAAACTATTTGTAAAAATCCACAAGAGAAAAGGAATTAGTATGTGAAAAAACAAGCAAAGTTCAAAGCTCCGAACAATGTTCACATACCTATCATCTCAAGTCCTTCCATGTTAGTAAATGTCAACCAATAAAGCTAAGCAACAGCTATTAAAAAGTGACCAATTAGAGGTCTCTTATAAATGGGATGATTTAAGTAAATAAGATTACGTATATATGCTAGGTGTGGTGGCTCACACCTGTAATCCCAGCACTTTGGGAGGCCCAGGCAGGTGGATCACTAGGTCAGGAGTTCCAGACCACCCTGACTAACATGGTGAAGCCCCATCTCTGCTGAAAATACAAAAATTAGCTGAGTGTGGAGGCGCATGCCTGTAATCCCAGCTACTCAGGAGGCTGAGGCAGGCGAATCACTTGAACCAAGGAGGCGGAGGTTTCAGCGAGCCAAGATCGCACCACTTCAACTCCAGCCTGGGCGACAGAGTGAGACTTCGTCTCAAAAAAAGAAAAAAAAAGATTATCTATACAAAGCACCTAGTATAAAAGCTTAGCCTGTGAGAGGACCTCTAAATGTAGTTCCCTTCTCCTGCTGGCTCATCTGTTTCTCAGTCTTATACTAAAATATAGCTCCCTACCTATTCTGTCTCCAAACTCTATATGCCATCCTGAAGTTTCAGATCAGAACAGTAGTCCTACTATATCTTGTTTAAAAACATTACAATTAGCTGGGCACAGTGGCTCATGCCTGTAATCCCAGCACTTTGGGAGGCCGAGGTGGGTGGATCATTTGAGGTCAGAAGCTTGAGACCCGTCTGTCCAACATGGTGAAACCCTGCTTCTACTAAAAATATAAAAATTAGCCGGGCATGGTGGCACATGCTTGTAATCCCAGCTGCTGGGGAGGCTTAGGCAGGAGAATCACTTGAACTGTGGAGGCAGAGGTTGCAGTGAGCCGAGATCACGCCACTGCACTCCAGCCTGGGCGACAGAGCGAGACTCCATCTCAAAAAAAAAATAATTACAATTAACAAACAATGGTAAAACACTGAATCTCATTAGACAGCAAACAATTGATGAATAAAAACTTCTAAGTCAAATCACCTGAAGTTCACCAAATGACATTTGTTGACTCATTAAGAGTATATATTAGGGGTATAAACTAAGCACTTAGCAATATAGAGTAGAGAAGACATCATTTCGAACTGCAATGTTCAGAAAACTGTAGAAGCAGCAAGATTTGACCTAGAATTTGAAGGATACATATTATTCTGATTGGTGAAGGCAGAATGAGTAAATTTCAGGTAGAAAGCGCTACATCAATGAGGGCATAAAAGTCAAGAAAAAATGCTTTATAATGTAGCCTCAATTTTTCAACTTCTTCTTGCCATTGTGCCCCAATAGGGACACAGATGCCCATCAAACGCCCTAAAATATGTACAGTGTAAGTTTTCTAACACCTACCTTTGTTCAGGCCACTACTTCCCTTAACATCAGGGAACAAGTCTTGCATGACTCTGCAGCCCTTATGTCACTTGCACTATACACATAGTATGAGCTAAACCAAGGTCCACCCTTCTTTCAGCTTTCCCCTCACTTCATTCATTACTTTCTCCTTCTAATCCTCCTAAGGGACCAAGCCAAAAGATTTCATAATTTTATTAACATTCGAAACAGACAAGTAGAATATTCTTTAAAAAGTTTTAACTTAAATCCTTGAAACATTCCCCCATTATCTCTCTTTCTGCCACCCCTTTCTACCCCTTTCCCCCGAAACCTCTGCTTTCCACTCCAAACTCCCTTTTCCCTTTGGGTTTGTGATTCGTATGGGAAAAAGTTCTCCTCCCACTTTAGATTTTTAAAACAGAGGAATGATACCAGAGACAGACTTACTTTTCACCTATTTGAAGCCTTCCCTCACAAATAAAACATCATAAGGTTTTGTGTTCTTGATAAGAAGGGGAGGAGCAAAAGAGGACAAAAGGAGAATTGAAAAAGGAATAAAAGACAAATGCAGGTATCCTGCCTGACTAGAGAAATAAGAAGGGTCAAAAACACCCAAGTAAACCACAAAAACAAAAACTATTTTAATCACTAAACTTGCAAGAAAGAACAGACGTCTAAAACTAGCATGTGCTTATACATTAAATATTTTTCTTTTCTTAGCCAAAATTATAAATTAGTCATTAGATAAGAAGTTACACAACAAATCCTTAAACAATCTCTTATGATGGAGAAACAAAGCGCTAATTGGAAAAGACATTCACCAGAAATGACCTTGATCACTGTAGTGCCGGAGGCTTACACGGGTAACTTAACAGAATCAGGAAAAATAAAGTTTAACACCCTATTAACTAGGAGTCTATAGCCACAATTTCAATTGCAGTAAATACATCTTTTCAGTACCACTTTATAAAGCAGTACCATAAGGGATTACATTGTAGACATCACAAATATATCTACAGGATGCTGGGAGGAGAACAAACAAATATGTTCTTGTAATAAATTTTCTGTGACAGCATCATCCTCGGACTCAAACAGTACTGATTCCAACAAATTAGATAAAAGTACAAATACCATGGCCCTGGCCTTGGATGATAACTGAAAAACTAGCTCGATAATAACAAATGCATTGACATCAAAGTGAGCATAGATAATCTGGCGTACATAATTTCATGAAATATGATTATAAAAATGTTTCTAAATCTAGATTATTCTATAAATGCATATGTACATGCATATATGCATGTAACTAATTAAATAAAACAGGACTACTTCATCATCACTAGATGTTTATATAGTCAAACTGGCCAATAAATTTTGGAAGTGATCTTCTCCTTGGGAAAATAGGAATTTGCTTTGGTATCGAATTATAATTTTTTTAAAAGTATTCTTTGCTCTCCACAATTTCCTGACGGTACTGAAGAATTCTGGTTTGTAGAACTATTTATCCCCACTTGAAATGATTCCATTTTTTTTGGGGGGTTGTTATTTCTACTTCCTTGACAGGAAATCTACTTCTAGATTCAGATTCAACATTTATTGGAGGGCTGCTATTTACTATAAACCATGATAGATACTTTCATAAAGCACTCATACAGACATTCAACTCTATCAACTATTAACATGGGTCACCAAAACCAAGATTTGCTGGTAAGAGCCAGAAAATGCCAGTGATAGATGAGATGGGAGAGAAAAAGGCAATCTGTATCCTTAAGCAGGATCCAAGTCGGCAGATCTTATTTTCTTGTTCCACAGGATAACAGCAACTGATGAACTTCTTAAATAATTATCTGAGCAATTTAGCATTAAAAATATTGCCAAACAAATCTCTAAAACTCTACATGTTTGTTTCTAGAAGAGGGAATTACTTGCCTCTGCCTCTGCTGTCAACTGTATCTTCTTTGCTATCAACTGTTTTATGTCAATTCGACCTACGGGAAGAAAAACACATGACTTTTAAGTTGATGGATACAGCTCCCTAGTAGCACTATTTAAATCATGAAGTTGAAAACAAACCAATACAAAGATAACTGCGTAAACCATGGTACAACCACAAAACATGACAGCATGGTCAAAATAACCAGAAGGAAATTTATATATAAAAATACTAAGAACCAAACTAGTAAATGTACACACAGTAATTACAACTATGTTAATTATGCAATGCTATAGATCCAATTCTGACAGCAGGGGAAATTATATTCCCCGAACAGATTCTATAATTGAGACTACTAAGATGCTGGGTAAAATAATTAAAAACCAAAAAACTATTAAAACTTATCGCTAAGCTAGTACAAATCCACAGAGGCAAAAAAAGAAAATGAAACTAGAACCCTAGGGGACATGAGAGAAATGTAAGGATTCTCGCCAAATCCTAGAAATCTTGAGCTTCTACACGGACAGCAACACAGGGTAAGGTATTTTTGCAGAATAGTACACAGAGGACAATACTTTATAGAATGGCAAAGTCTAGGGCCTGCCCAAAATGGGAAGTCTAACAGGATACTGCCACATAAAGCTAGGGACCACACATAAGGCTGCAACCTCAGCGGATAAGAAAGAAACCACAACAGAAGGAAATATGTCTGTCTCTACTTGATGCTGTTCAGAGAGGGAAAATTTGCCCCAAGAACTCATAACCCCCTCACTAAAGTCTGCAATCTAAACTCACACTATGTGGTCTGAAAAATCTGAGATAAATACGTTCTAAAGCAAACCCAAGCTGGGTCTCCAGGCTACTGGCAGACACAAATGCAATTCCTCCCTGAAAGATTACAGTATCATTCAAGGCCATACAGAATTCCAACAGATAAAGCACCATAAAAAGGAGAAGCTCATAGTCAAATTTCATAAAACATACCAGGAAACTAGGCAGAATAAATGGGAAACAGCAGAAACAAAAGCCAAAAGATGCAGATCTGAAAAACTAAAGATACTGGAATTGGTACTTTTAGGATAAAAAAATCAGGGGCCGGACATGGTGGCTCACACCTGTAATCCCAGAACTTGGAGAGGTGAGGCGCGCAGATCATAGGTCAGGAGTTCGAGACCAGCCTGACCAACATAGTAAAACCCTGTCTCTACTAAAAACCCAAAAATTAGCCACGCATGGTGGCATGCACCTGTAATCCCAGCTACTCAGGAGGCTGAGTGAGGCAGGAGAATAGCTTTAACCCAGGAAGCAGAGGTTGCAGTGAGCCAACACTGTGCCACTGCACTCCAGCCTGGGTGACAGAGCAGGACTCCATCTCAAAAAAAAAAAGAAAGAATTTTGGTAACTGAGAATGGCTAACATTTTACCCCTTCTCTACTAAAAACACAAAAATTAGCTGGGTGTGGGGATGCGCACCTATAGTCTCAGCTACTTGAGAGGCTAAGGTGAGAGGATCACTTGAACCTATGAGGCCGAAGTTGCAGTGAGCCAAGAATGTGCCACTGCACTCCAACCTGGGCAACAGACCGAGACTCTCAAAAATAAAGTAAAATAAAATAAAAAAATAAAAAGACAAATAGTCCAAGTAAAACACAGACAAAGTAACTGAAAAGATATCTGTCTTTAAAAAAAAATGCCTAATCACCACATGAAAAGACATTCAACATCACTGGTCATCAGGAAAACGCAAATCAAAACTACAATGAGATATCATTTCACACCCACTAGGATGGCAATAATCAAAAACACAAACAAATATTGGTTTGAATGTAGAGAAATTTAAACTATCCAGGACATTGCTGGTGGGAATGTTAAATGGTGTAGGGCTCTGAAAAACCATCTGGCCTGTAACGCTAGCATGCTGGGAGGCCGAGGTGGGCAGATCACAAGGTCAGGAATTCAAGACCAGCCTGGCCAATATGGTGAAACCCTGTCTCTACTAAAAACACAAAAATTAGCCAGGCAGGGTGGAAGGTGCCTGTAGGCCCAGCTACTTGGGAGGCTGAGGCAGAAGAATCGCTTGAACCCAGGAGCTGGAGGTTGCAGTGAGCTGAGATCGTGTCACTGCACTCCACCCTGGGTGACAGAGCGACAATCTGTCTCAAAAAAAGAAAAAAAAGAAAGAAAGAAAAGAAAAGAAAAACAAAAAGAAAAACAGTCTGGAAGTTCCTCGACAGATTAAACAAAGAGCTAACACATGACCTAGTGATTCCATTCCTAGGTTTATATGCAAAAGAAATAAAAACATACCCTCTCAAAAACTTGTATATGAATATTTATAGCAGCATTAGTCATAATACAAAGTGGAAACAAATACCCATCAATTGATAAGCAGATTAATAAAATGTAGTATATCCATAAAATGGATTGTTTAACAATAAATCAAAAGAAATACTGATACATGCTATAATATGGGTGAAACGTAAACATTTTGCCAAGTGAAAAGAGGAAGTCACAAAAGACTACATATTGTTTGATCCTATTTACACGGCAATGTCCAGAATAGATAACTCTATTGAGACAGACAAAATGCTCATGTGGTTGCCTAGAAACCGGGGCGAGGCGTCATGGCAAAAGGGAATAACTGCTAATGGGTACAGGGTTTTTGGGAGGTGATGCTAAAAATATTCCCAAATTCATTTCATTCTAATTTCTGTGTTCTGAAACATTGCTTTCTGTACATTAAGTTACAGTAATATAGCTTCCTGGTGTTTAACTTGACTAACTGTGGTATTAATTCTGATTATCTTTTTTGAAATTTTATAACAAAAATTGGATTTGAAAGGTACAACAGTACTTTTTTTTTTTTTGAGACAGAGTCTTGCTCTGTCTCCCAGGCTGGAGTGCAATGGCGCAATCTCGGTTCACTGCAACCTCCACCTCCCGGGTTCAAGTGATTCTCCTGCCTCAGCCTCCCAAGTAGCTGGGATTAGAGGCACATGCCACCGCACCCAGCTAATTTTCCATTTTTTAGTAGAGACAGGGTTTCGCCCTGTTGGCCAGGCTGGTCTTGAACTCCTAACCTCAGGTGATCCGCTTGCCTTGGCCTCCCAAAGTGCTGGGATTACAGGCGTGAGCCTCCACTCTCAGCCTTTTTTTTTTTTTTTCTGAGACGTAGTCTTCTCTGTCACCCAGGCTAGAGTGCAGTGGCATGATCTCGGCTCACTGCAACCTCCACCTCCAGGGTTCAAGCAATTCTCCTGCCTCAGCCTCCCAAGTTGGGATTACAGGCATGCACCACCACACCCAACTAATTTTTTTGTATTTTTAGTAGAGACTGAGTTTCACCATATTGGCCAGGCTGGTCTCCAACTCCGGGCCTTGGGATCTGCCTGCCTCAGCCTCCCAAAGTGCTGGGATTACAGTAGTGAGCCACCGTGCTCGGCTGAAAGGTTTGACAGTATTTTTTATGAGAACATGCTGTTCTGTGTAACTCCTGTGTGTGGTGCATACTGAGCTTTATTATTTTCACAGATTTATAGACTGTTTCTTATTTTTACATGGAATCACGATACTACTGTAATTTTAAAACCAGCTGGATTAATTGATGTTTACCCTTTTAATAAAATATGGGTAGAGTTTTTTGGATTTCTTTTTGAGACAGAATCTCACTCTGTCACCTAGGTTGGAGTATAGTGGCACAATCACAGCTCACTGCGTCCTCTAACACCTGAGCTCAAGTGATCCTCCTGCATCAGCCTCCCCGCTAGCTAGGACAACAGCTGTGTGCCAATACACCCAGCTAATTTTTTTTTTAAGTGATTTGCCCTGGCTGGTCTGACTTGAACTCCTGGCCTCAAGCAATCCTCCTGCCTCAGCCTCCCAAAATGCTGAGGTATTTATAGGCATGAGTTGCCATGCCTGGCCCAGGGTAGAGTTAATTTTGAATGCAATCTGCCATTATTCACAAATGAGGTTGTGAATAATGAGATATTAATTATCTTTATTCTATCTTTTTAATAAAGTGTCAAGTGTTCTGTTATATTATGAGAACCAAGAAACATTAGACATCATTATGTGCACAGACCTACACAGATAAGCAAACAAAACAGAATGGAATAAATGCTGAAAAGTGTAAAACAAAAAAACTACAACATCTAGTTTGCTATCTTCATTAAAACAAAAAACCTATGAAAATGAACTATCATTTTAGCAGCTGAATGTTTAAAAATGAGAATTTGTGGCTGGGTGCAGTGGCTCATGCCTGTAATCCCAGCACTCTGGGAGGCCTATGCGGTCGGATCACGAGGTCAGGAGTTCGAGAACAGCCTGACCAACATAGTGGAACCCCGTCTCTACTTCTAAAAATAAAAAATAAAAAGTAAATGAGAATTGGTGTTTTCTCATTTACTGTACATGGTAATAGTTTAAGTATTTTTATTTCAGCATTAACAATTGCTACTGTATATTTTGCCTAAAAAGAAATACTAAAACGCATTCAAATTTATAAAAGTAATTTCCCAGGAAAAAAAAAACAGTGAACAGAAATATTTACTTTGCCAAAGTGAACGTGAGAGGCATATCTGGGGTAATTTAAGCTTAATAACCCCTTCCCTTAAAAACAAACCACAAAAACATAAAAACAAACTCACATGCATACTGCTTTATAACCTGCTTTTTTCACTTAATATATTGTAAACATTTTTCCCTGTCATTACATATTCGTTTTTGTTTTGTTTTCCCCACTTACTGGCATTCAATACATATTCTTTTATATTATTTTTATTGCCCTATTACTCTATTTTTATGGTAGAAATATAATTTACTCTTCTATTGGACATTTAGACTATATCTTTTCACAGTACGTCACTTAGGAAAGACATGGAGAATAAGATACAAAATGCATCTAATCAGAGCTCTATAAGGAGAGACAATATTTGAGGTGATTATTAGCTGAGAATTGTCCAGAACTGTTGAAAGACACAAATTCTAGGATAAAGTCAAAGAATTTCAAGTAGGATAAATCATCTACTTAGATAAATCACAGTGAAACTGTCTGACGCAGAGGTAAATAAATAAATAAATAAATAAAAGTACCCAGAAAAATATCAACCACACAAGTACTGCAATTACAACGTGTACCTGACTTAACATCAAACGAAAGCCAGGAGACAGTGGAATATCTTCAATTGTCAACAGTGGCAGAGTTGATGACTGAGAAAAGGCTAGGTCATATAATAACAAGGGCTTTGAGAAAAGTAAGAATTTTATGCAGGAAAATACTGAGCTGATATTGGAAGATGGAAAGGATCACAAAACAGAGAAATACAATAAATCCAGACAAAAAGTGATGTTGTAAATGGCAAGGAGAATGGAAAGCAGAGAATTAATTTAAGATATTCACAAATTGGTAACTAATTAAGAAATTCAAGGGTAAGACAAAAGCCCATTTGATTTTTCTATAAGCTGTATGAATGTATTTTTAACTTAGTTCTATGACCAGACCATGATTTCATAAATAAACTATTTATTTCATAAATAAAAGACAGAAACTTCTTCCCTTCAACTAATTCAGCTACCATGGGGTTGGGGGTGGGGGGGATTGGTAAGGAGGCTGTAAAGGATTAATTCTCACTACGTGCGTCCCTTCCAAAACGAATCTGTCTATCCATAAATAACATGACAGCCATCATTACAAACTGACTTTGAGATGCAGGGACTGCAAAGTGAGAAAAAAGTTTTTGTTCCCAGAGTCTCTGAAGCCCCCACTGAAAATGACAAAGTTAAGTAAGTGGAAGAAAAATATATTTTAAAGAGCCAACTCATTTTCCTTCACCTTCAAAATAACTCTTCATACAATATTCCAAAGAAATTCTTAACTTTCTTAAATTTAAAATTTAAAAATTAGATGTCAAAAAAGCCAAAAGAATGCCTAAAAGCTAGTATCTAATATCCACTGCTTTTTTTTTTTTCTTTTTTTGAGACAGGACCAGTCTAGGAAGCAGTGGCTGTGGCATGATCATAGCTCACTGTGGCCTGGAACTCCTGGACTCAAGGGATCCTCCCACCTCAGCCTCCCAAGTAGCTAGGACTACAGGTATGTGCCACCACACTCATATGCCACCACACCCACCTAATTAAAAAAAAAAAAATTGTAAAGGCAGAGCCTCGCTACGTTCCCCAGGCTGGTCTTGAACTCCTGGCCTCTGGCAATCCTCATGCCTTGGCCTCTGAAATTGTTGGGATTACAGGGATGAGCCCACCCACATCCAATGATTTGAAGAACTATTTACAAGCACTCAACTCAAGGCTTCTCAATCTCTAAAACACTGACCCTGAAACAATGATAAGCCAGGACTGAGGGTGATGTAATTTCTGAATTATTTGCCTACCTCTAGTAATATACTAACCGATAACACTAGGAGTCAGTTATTTGCCACCTGAAACTTAACAGAACTCCACGTAAGTCCGTAAGGAAAACTATTCAACATTTTTCCCCCTAACTTTCTGATTTCTAAAAAACTCAGGCCTGCAATATTAATCTTCATGAACAAATGCTACCTCTTTTAAAACCTACTACATTTAATAGGAATGTTTAAAATTTATTCCTTGACATGTCAAAAATCTTATTTTAACCAGTTTTGGTGAAAATTTTTGTAACATTACGACACACTTTGCCACCTTAAAAAAAAGAAAGAAAAAAAAAAACTACCAGACTCCAGGCACGCTGGCTCATGCCTATTATAAATCCCAGCACTTTGTGAGGCCGAGACAGGAGGGTCACTTGAAGCCAGAAGTTTGAGACCAGCCTGAGCAACAAAGCAAGACCCTCCATCTCTACAAAAAAAAAAAAAAAAAAAAACCAAAAACATACTTTACCCTACATAATCTTCAGTACAAGTAAGACTGATACGTTGTTGTACTATACTATCATAGTAATACCTTTAGCAAAAACGGAAATGTGGATTGTAACCAGGCCCCACTCAGCAGCCCCAGGGAACTGCTTACACATTGTTTTCCCTAACAATCCTATACTTCTATTACTACATTCAATCTACTGCCAAAGTTACACAGAAGAAAAGAGACAAATAACCAGGCTTGTTAAATTGGTAACTAACTGATTCAACGTATACACTCACACATTAAGTAAAAGCCTTCTGAGGACCCAATACATGCAGAGCAAACCTTCCCTTTAGGATCTCAGGAGAAAACTGCAAATAGAGAAAAGGACAATACAGAGAAGGGGTGTGGAAGAATGAGGGGTGTAGGAGGCTTTTGCAGAAGAAGGCAATATTTGAACTGAGTCTCAAATAATAAAGAAAAAGTATAGTGAACAAATGCTAGAAACATTATTCCAGGCAAAGGAATGAAGCATGAAGACTTGTTAGATTTTTCTGAGGCCTGAAGCTCAGTCAGATGCCTCTTAATGCCATGTTCTCTTTTCTTTACAATATTGTATTTAACAGGCTTTTGCCTAAGGGAAGCTTATCTACTTACTTTCTAGGCCACCAGTTACACTCTTGATCAGTGCTTTCCTATAAATATATAATGTGAATCACTACGTGTAATTTTTAAATTTTTAGGAGCCACATTAAAAAGTAAAAAGAAACAGGTGCAAGAAAGTCTCTGAAATCTGACATATTACAACTATAGTGTTTCTCAATTCAGACTAGCTACATTTCAAGTGCTCAACCAGACTATATTAAACAGTGTACTTCTAGCGGTGCCCACATTGAACAATGTAATTCTAGATCATGGGTCAGAAAGCTTTTTCTGTAATGGGCAGTATAATCTGGAACTATATAAAAACTACCCAACTCTACTGTTGCAGCATGAGAAAGCGCTATAAACACAAGCAAATGAACATAACCACGTCTGCCAACTTTGTTCTAGATGGCCAAGTTTACTGTAAATCTGGCTGGCAAATAAAACGGACAAGTACATACACATTATTTTTTATAATGTAACATAGCTATGGCGAACACTAATGGTTGCTTCTCAAATAAGGACATGTATGTCACTGCCTTTGCCAGAAATTGATTTAAGAACGGGCATGAATATCAGGCAGCAAAGAGAGGATCCACTCAAGCTTATTGACTGAGAAAAATTTAAAGAGGTCCCTTTTGTAAGTGTGTGGTCAGAGTTGAAGAAAAGCAACAAAGAATGGCAAGGATGGTGTGGAATTCTAGGCCTAGTAATAAACATCAGGAAAGCTGTTACCAGAAAGGGCAAATGAGGGAAATGGTTAGTGAAACCCAGAGAGAACTCCTTAGAGAGAAATATTAGAAAGGAGCGACGGCTACCTACCAGGGAGAGAACCTTAATTATAAACACACCTACCTTACTGTCTGCTCTTAGATCTCCTGAAAACATCACTGGCCGAATCCTACCAGAGCCACACAGGGCATAGGAGACTACTGTTGCAGTTCTTAAGGTCAGTCTCCCAGGGAACAAAGTAGGGTAGAAAAGACTGAAGAAGCAAAAGGTAGATAGCTAGCCTAACTTGTAATCTAACTCTGGCCAATGAGACATAAAAAGTCTGCTGGGGAATTTCTAGGGAAGGTTTCTTCGCTAAAGAGAAACACAGGGAAAGAGCCAGTTTCTCTTTTGATAGAAGTCATTGTTTTGGTTTTCCAGTTTTCTTAACCAGCACAGACTTACTAACCCTCTGTCATTATTTCTATCTGTCCCTTATCGCCACCACCAATTTCCTGGACCCACCATGCCACCAACTCCAGATATTACCTGCTATCTGCCTTCTGATTCCAAATTGCCGTGTGCTATAGAAAGAATTAGGAAAATGGGCCCATTCTAAACTGCTGCTGTCAAGCCTCAGGCAGGCCTGCAATGAAAATATGCAATCTTTGTCTTTGCCTCTTGATGAATTTCTGTGACATTCCTCACAAAAGTAGTTCAAACCTTTTCCATTTTCAAGTCCCAGCCCACCAAGCAACTTTTAGTTGTTCAGTTTTGGAATCCTTAAATGTCTTCTACATTTCTTAATTTTCGCTGTCTTTCATCCTCTTCTTCAACATTCCTGCGTCAGAGGAAAGAGTAGCCCATCTCTTTTTCAAGACTAACCCTTCAAACTATTATTGCCTTGATCTTTCCCCATTCAAAAAGTTCGACCCACTGAGTCAAGTATATTGTCCACATTTACATTCAGAGACAATTTGTTAAAAAATCATGTTTCAGAAATTATGATATGGATGTCATCAATGGTACTGAAAATAAAATCTCTGATTCTACTCTTACCAAGTATTACATATTTAATTTATTTTAAATAAGTAACTGAACATCAAATCTATTATTTAACCATTTATTACTTAGGTTGAGAATAAATTTTTAAAGTAAATTTTTAAAGTTACACAGTAATATAATGTAATAGTAATATTAATGGCAAAATAACTGAAATTTGAGAAACAATTTTTTTTTAAAAAACCATCCTTTTGAATGATCACTTTAACCCTCATGACATGCTGTACTTTTCCTTCTAATATAAAGTGTTCAAAGAAAGAAGTTTACACTTCTTATCTTTGCTTTCTTGCTAGCCAATAGTTTCAATCCATTTTTGCAACTCTTCTCTCCCTGAAGATATTACGGCCTTCAAATTTCTAAATTCCCAACCTTGTTAAACCTGCTACACATTTTAACATATAGTCTTGCTCTGCAATCCAGGCTGGAGTGCAGTGGTGCAATCCTAGCTCAATGTAACCTCTAACCCCTGGGCTCAAGCAATCCTTCCACCTCAGCCTCCTGAGTAACTTGGGCTATAGGAACATGTTACCATGCTCAGCTAATTTTTATTTCTTTTTGTAGAGATGGGGTCTTGCTATATTACCCAGACTGGTCTTGAACTCCTGGTCTCAAGCAATCCTTCCACCTCAGGGCTCCTAGAAAGCAATTCTTTCCACTCCCAAAGTGCTTGGATTATAAGCGTGAGCCACCACATTTGGTCTCCTTTCTATTTTTAAAATAAAGAAACGAAGATTCAAAGAAATTAAACATCTTGCACACTGTCACATGGCCATTAAGTAACTTATGAGCCTGAAGAAATCCTTGTCTTCTGACCCCTACTCATGCAGCATTAAGAGGAAAAAAAAAAAAAAAAAGGGGGGCCAGCCAACTTATGTGATTACATTCCTAAAGATGACTAAGGAATACTAAGCAGTGACTAATAATCAATTTTCAAGTTTCAGTTCTTTTAACAAATGTTTTCTTCATCTACTTGTGGGAAGCACAGAATTAGCTAACATGTAGGCACTGACTAAAAGACTTTTACTGCCTAGAAATTCAAACTCATTTCTAAATCCTGATTGCTTTCCAAAAAAGTCTCATTGACCATGACTTAGAATATCTACATTTCAGCTTCACTTTGTTCTCCACAAAGCGAGATACAAGAGTCACTTGAAAAATCACTTTTATGTCCATAGTATGGTTGGGCTTATGAGTATTTCTTGAAAGAGTCAATCATTTTTCAATCTTAATAATTAAAAGGAAAGATAAGACTGCACAATCCATCTGTAACCATCTATGGCTCCACTGACCACAAAAACTACAAAGTTCTCAACTAGTCACATGTCTGCACTACTTCAGAAAACTGGAATCTGAGCTAGACACTTGGATTACTATACATTCCTACAAAAACAGAGATTTAATAGATAATGCTGAAACAACCAGCTAGCCATTTTGGAAAACTAGAAAATCAAATCCCCAAATTATTCATTCAAAAATAAATTTCACATGGATCAAATATTTCAATATAAAACACGAAAAAAGTAAAAAAAGTTTTTTTTTCATAATCTTCGATGATTTCTAAGCACGATAAAACAACCTATAAGCAGCCAGGTGTGGTGGCTCACGCCTGTAATCCCAGCACTTTGTGAGGCTGAAGTGGGCGGATCACTTGAGGTCAGGAGTTCAAGACCGGCCTGGCCAACATGGTGAAACCCCATCTCTACTATAAATACAAAAGGCCGGGCACAGTGGCTCATGTTTATAATCCCAGCACTTTGGGAGGCTGAGGCGGGTGGATCATTAGGTCAGGAGTTTGAGACCAGCCTGGCCAACATGGTGAAACCCTGTTTCTACTAAAAAAAAAAAAAAAAATACAAAAATTAGCCAGACATGGTGGTACATACTTGTAGTCTCAGCTACTCGGGAGGCTGAGGCAGGAGAATAGCTTGAACTTGGGAGGCAGAGGTTGCAGTGAGCCGAGATCGTCACGCTGCACTCCAGCCTGGGTGACAGAGTGAGTCTCAGTCTCAGAAAAAATGCAAAAATTCACGAGGCATGGTGGTGCACACCTGTAATCCCAGCTACTCTGGAGGCTGAGGCAGGAGAATCGCTTGAACCTGGGAGGCAGAGGTTGCTGTGAGCCAAGATCGTGCCACTACACTCCAGCCTGGGCAACAGAGCAAGACTTTGCCACAAAAAAAAAAAAAAAAAAAAAAAAAAAACCCTAAACATGGCAAAGCATACATACATAAGCAAAGTCAAAAGACAAATCACTAGTTAGAAAATATTCAAAGTTCATAATCAAAGGATTAATTTCTTTAACATAGAAAAAGCTCTTAAAAATAATAGCCACCAGATAAGGAGTAAAAGTGAGCGAAAGATATGAACAGGGCTTTTAAAGAAAAATGTATATATACATGGTCAATAAATATGAAACAATTTCCCCACCTCACTTAAAATTCATGAGAACAAATTTATGCTATATGTATACTGTTTTTTAATCCATCAAATCAGCAATTTTAAAAGACTGGTAAGATTATTGCCAAGAGAGATAGGAATATAGAGTAACATAACATTTTTTTTAATGTTATAGTATCTACATTTTTTATATTATTTTATTTTATTTTATTTTTTGAGACGGAGTTTCGCTCTTGTTACCCAGGCTGGAGTGCAATGGCGCGATTGGCTCACTGCAATCTCCGTCTGCTGGGTTCAAGCAATTCTCCTGCCTCAGCCTCCCGAGTAGCTGGGACTACAGGGGCGCGCCACCATGCCCAGCTCATTTTTGTATTTTTAGTAGAGACACGATTTCACCATGTTGACCAGGATGGTCTCTTGACCTCGTGATCCACCCGCCTCAGCCTCCCAAAGTGCTGGGATTACAGGCGTGAGCCACCACGCCCGGCCGATAGTATCTAAATTTTAAATGCAAAAGCCCTTTGACCTAGCAATTTCACTTTTAACAATATATGCTATAGATATGCCAGTACAAGTAAGCAACGGACACTGTTTCAGTGATGCTCTCTGTAGCACTGTTTGTAATACTGCAACTCTGGAAACAACCAAAGTTTCCATCAATAAGGGACAAGTTAAATAAATCACCAAGCATCTGCACAGAAGAAATACTACGTAGGTATTAAAAGAATGACACTTACACATGCTAAATGAAAAGACATCTAAGACAAAGTATAGAAGAAGCAGATTGCAGAAGACATCTTAAATATGATCCCACATGTAAAAAAAAAAATGTTACTTGAGTGAAGGATTACTTAATAACTTTTTATACTGTGAATTTTCTCAATGAGTATATATTACTTTAAATTTAAAAAAATTATATGCATATTTTAGCAACTCATTTAATAAAATCAAACTTTTTTTTTTTGAGACATTCGAGTCTTGCTCTGTCACCAAGGATGGAGTGCAGTGGCACAGTCTTGGCTCACTGCAACCCTGTCTCCCAGGCTCAAGGGATTCTCCTGCCTCAGTCTCCCAAGTAGCTGGGACTACAGGCGTGCGCCACCACGTCCGGCTAATTTTTGCATTGTTTTTTAGTAGAAACAGGATTTCACCATGTTGGCCAGGCTGGTCTCAAACTCCTGACCTTGTGATTCGCCCACCTCAGCTACCCAAAGTGCTGGGATTACAAGTGTGAGCCACTGCGCCTGGCCTTTTGTATTTTTACTAGAGATGGAGTTGCACCATGTTGGCCAGGCTGGTCGCAAACTCCTGACCTCAGATGATCTGTCTGCCTTGGCTTCCCAAAGTGCTAGGATTACAGGCATGAGCCACCATGCCCAGCCAACCAAATTCATTTTGTGTTTCTTGAATAAGGACTAATAGAAAAGAAAACAGCTCCCAAATCATCTAGAATGAGGGCAACAGATTGAGATTTTAAAGTTTATCATGGGTAATCTACAAAAGCAGTAAATGGCCATATAAATCATAATTGTTTTACACCCCTTTTTAAGGCTATATAAACAGATTTCTATTCCATAATCACAATTATCTGTGATATATATATATATATATATATATATATATATATATACACACACACACACTTTTTTTTTTTTTTTAAACAGAGTCTTACTCTGTTGCCCAGACTGGAATACAGTGGCACAATCTCAGCTCACTACAACCTCTGCTTCCCAGGTTCAGATGATTCTACTGCCTCAGCCTCCCGAGTAGCTGGGATTACTGGCACCCACCACTATGCCCAGATGATTTTTGTATTTTTAGTAGAGACACGGTTTCACCATGTTGGCCAGGCTTATCTCGAACTCCTGACCTCAAGCAATCCACCCTCCTCCCAAAGTGCTGGGATTACAGGCATGAGCCACTGTGCCCAGTAATCTGAGAACTGTATTACTCAACTAAAGTAACTTTGGCTTATTTTTCTTTTATTACCATATCTGTATCAACTGTGTAGGCTGCCTATATATGCAAAAAGGTAATTTGCCTTATTACTACCAAACTTTTACATCATAGTGTCTTGTTTTAAATCAAGAGATAATTTCTGGTAGGCATATCAGAGGATTTCATGTAGATTATAATTCTCAGTTGATATACAGCAGAGAATTACAAAAGCTACCTTAGGAACTGGGAAAGAAGAGCTGGCAGCACCACCAATAAGATAATACCTTAATGAACACATGCTATATAGGCATAAAGAGTGCTTTCATATTTGCTATCCTTGGCTTTGCCAAAAGGCAATCTAAGCACTCACTGACAAGCTGTAAGATTTGTCCAAAATCATCCACACAGGTGGGTCGTCAGTCAATGACAACATATACAGTAAGACTTCAAGTCCTATATTTTTTTTTTTTGAGGTTTGCAAATCCTTTATACTTCCAGTAGTTGAAACCATTTTTTTTTTTAAGAGATGGAGTCTTACTATGTTGCCCAGGCTGGACTCCAGCTCCTGGGCTCAAATGATCCTCCCAAGCAGCTGGGACTATAGGTGCAGGCCACCACACAGAACATGTTGATAACAATATTTCTGAGAACCAGCATCACCTTTAGCAGCAAAACCAGAGTCCCTATTAAGCAGCCAGAATGCTACGGTAATTGAACACTGACCATTTCTTTTTGCATGTGTTTTGCTCTCCTCTTCTAGAAGCTGTAGATGTCCGTTTAGTTTATCTACCATCTTGATGAAGTTGAATCTACAACAGTCATATCATCTGACATTCCTTCAACTACTGTATTTACGTTTGAAATGCCGCACTGATGTTGTCATGATGAGGATTAGAAGTGGCAGCAGCAGACATCCCACACAACCCAGGTATAGAATCATTTCTGACCAGCCGTCTGTTTTGGCAAATAAATGGCCTTTTCACTCACAACTGCCAACCGCACAGATTTCTTCATTTTGAGGTGTTGAAGGTAGTCTTTCTAAATCCAGAAAACCTAGTCATCTTTCATTTAAGTACCCAAGGCACTGTTTTTAGTGCCAGAGGTTTAAACGGAGTTGGCTGAAAAAAGGTTGAGATGGGCTGGTTTGGAAAAGCAAATGTCTTTATTACTTCCTACTATGACAATCCTCTCTGGAACCTGCCTGGTCACACTAGCATTTGTGACTCCTTGAAATCCTTGGTCTAGGTCAGCATTTGGTGATGCTACTTATAACTCTTCTGGAACCCTCATTAACAAATACCTTCAGTGTGTTCCATTTCACACTGAATTCAACTAATTTCCACCACCTCAGCAGCAGTGAAAGAAGGAAATGCTGCCCCACTCACCAAATATATACCAATTGCGGCTTGCTATTTGGCACTGTCTGCTTCTATGCTTCATATCAAGTCCTTTGACTTGCTTTAATGTGCATGTGTTAAATTTAGAGCCACTTTTGTCCTCTTGGGCCCACTGAAGGGTCTCCAGCAAGGGCCACTATCCACCAGCTGCCAGGGAAGTTGGCTGAGCACTGAGAGGCTGATGGAGCCTTATCATCTTACTTACTTCTGGCCTTTCCAATTTGCTCTATACTCCTATCCATGAAAACCAACCACAAACCCAACTGTGCTACCTACCCTTCATCCTCTCTAAAAGCAAACAAAACACCACACACACACTATACTGTCTTAATGTCTTTGCAAGTGCATACCTCTCTAGCTTGAAAGTCCTCTCCCAGTTTTCTTATCTCAAAGGCCAAACTCAAAATCTGTTTTAGTGAGACTTTCCTCCGTTCTAAAGCATGGGATCCTCCCCTCCCCAGTTTGTATCTATTTGGTTACTATAACTCACTTAACTCCTATTTATAACAAAGGATTGTTTTCTGTTTGGGTATCTCATGTACACCAACTTCAAGCTCCCTACTAACAAACCTGGTACACCACCTTACATTTAGATTAAAGGTGCTTAAACTGACACTAGATTGTTAATCTGTTGGCTGGAAGGCTATCATCAAAAGATAGATAATAACAAGTCCTGGTGAGGATATGGAGCAATTGGAACCCTCATACATTGCTGGTGGGAATGTAAGAAGGAATAGCTATTTTGAAAAAGGATGGCAGTTCCTCAAGAAGTTAAACATACATTCACCATGACTTAGCAACTCAACTCATGTATATACCCAAGAGAACTGAAAAAATATATTCCATAAGCTTCTACACAAATGTCCATAGCAGCATTATTCATAATAGCCAATCATTGTAAATAACCCCCCAAAATAAATATCAACTGACAGATAAGCAAAATGTATAACTATACAATGAAATATTATTCAGCCACAAAAAAAAAATGAAGTACTGATACATATTAAAACACACCACTCAGGAGGCTGAGGCAGGAAGATTGAGGCTGCAATGTGCTATAGTCATACCTGTGAACAGCCACTGCAATCCAGCCTGGACAGCAGAGCAAGATCCCTCTCAAATCAAAAAAACAAACAAACAAACATGGAAAACATTATGCTAAGTGCAAGCAGCCAGACAGAAAGGCCACATGTTCTACAAATCCCCTTATAAGAAATGCCCAGATCAAGCAAATCTGAAGTGACAGAAAGTATATCACTGGTTGGTAGAGGCTAAGAGAGGACAGAAACAGAACTTCTTTTTGGCGTGATAAAAATGTTTTGGAATTAAACAACAGTGATGGTTCTACAACCTTATAAATATATTAGCAAACACTGAATTATAAACTTTAAAATGGTGACTTTAATGGTATGCAAATACGTTACTAAAAAGTTAAAAGAAATGAAGCCCTGATGTGGTGGCTCATGCCTATAATACCAGCACTTTAGGAGGCCAGGGAGGGCAGATCACTCACCAGGAGCTTGAGACCAGCCTGGCCAACATGCTGAAGCCCCGATTCTATTAAAATACAAAAATTACCCTGGTGTAGTGGCACACATCTGTAATTCCAGCTACTCAGGAGGCTGAGGCAGGAGGATCACTTGAGCCTGGGAGGTGGGGGTTGCAGTGAGCCAAGATCACGCCACTACACTCCAGCCTAGGTGACAGAGTGAGACTGTCTCAAAAAAAAAAAAAAAAAAAAGAAAAAAATTAGGAGGAAAGGAAAGAAAAGGAAGAGAAGAGGATGGAGGAAAAGGGAACAAACAAGGAGGAAAAGGAAAAGAAAAAGGAGAAAAAGGGCCGGGCACGATGGCCTGTAATCCCAGCACTTTGAGAGGCTAATGTGGGTGGATTACCTGAGGTCAAAAGTCCAAGACCAGCCTGACCAACATAGAGAAACCCCTGTCTCCACTAAAAATACAAAGTTAGCTTGGCATTGTGGTGCATGCTTGCGATCCCAGCTACTTGGGAGGCTGAAGCAGTAGAATGGCTTGAACCCAGGAGGCAGAGGTTGCAGTGAGCCAAGATCACACCATTGCAGTCTACTCTGGGCAACAAGAGCAAAACTGTCTCAAAAAAAAGAAAAGAAAAAAAGGGCACCTAGACCAGGCTGGGCACAGTGGCTCACAGCTGTAATCGCAGCACTTTGGGATTACCCCCAAAGCACTTACTCCCCAAGATGAACAAATGTTACAGTAGGTGAAGCAACACTTTCAGATTAGCATTACTTACATTAAGGTTGTTAAACTTCTTGATTTAAGCTAACCAATTCCATTTTTAACACCTGCACTAAAACCTGGACTGACTAAAAGAACTAGGACAATAAAGAACACTGAAAATGCATAGAAACTGGACGAATTTAGAATCTTTTAAGAAATTGGAACATAAAGAGAAACATCATATACAGTGACAGAAAGTTTCAATTAAAACAATGTTGGCCAGGCGCGGTGGGTCACGCCTATAATCCTAGCACTTTGGGAGGCCGATGTGGGTGGATCACCTGAGGTCAGGAGTTCAAGACCAGCCTGGCCATCATGGTGAAACCCCATCTTTAAAAAAAAAAACAAACAAACAAAAACAACGTTTCTGTCCCAAGAACTGGAAAGAACAAACAAGCAGGAAGTTTCTAATGTGTGAGAATGCAGGCAGGGGAAACAAGCTGGATTATCACTCAGTCCCTAAATCATGGAGGGAGAATTCTCCCCAGTACTGGCTCATCCTCCTTTGCGTACATTTCACATTTTATATCACATTAAAAGTAGCCCATACGCAATATAAATATGTCATATACAGCTAACTAACAGCCCATCAAAAAACCTCATTATGCCAACTCAAGCAGCAATATTTACATTCCTGGTGGGATCCAGCTGTTGATATTTAAGTTTAAATTTAGGTAGGAAATACAAAACTGTTTCTTCATGAAAAGGGATGAAATGCCAAAGACAACCTGTCTCAGAAGGTCCCGCGCCTACTTGTGAACTAAACAAGTCTCAAATTTCAAATCCTTGTTGAAATCAAACCTTTATAAATGTCACTGCAAATGTCGCTGATGCAATAGATGACATCAATTAGACTTGTGTTTGCAAGTCTATCATTCATAATCATAAACCTTGACCTGAACGACAAAGCACTATCGTATTCCTCTTTGTAGTCATGCATTCAGCAAATGTGGATACAAGAATGAATAAAACTCCCTAACTGCTCCCCTCCCAAGATTTATAGCTCAGTATTGAACTGGGTGGGTTAGGCATCCTGCTAATTACTCACATTTTACTCATTATATCTATGATGAGAGTAGTTAATTAAAAGACTAGTATACTGTGATAATCTAATTATGTGTATAATTTTGGAGGTTTTCTCGTTCACTTAACTTGGAGCTTGGCAAACAAATCTGTATTGATTCCTGCTACAGCCCGAGCATCCACCGGGGCACCTCAGCAATTATTGGTAGGTTAGGTGACTGAATGACTGGTATCTAAAACACAGCAAATACTAATAGATGTCCACTGAATTAATTAACAAGAAACAACTTATTTTCTAATTTCTTTACTAGACATATAAAACTCAATACCCATTTACAACAGAGAATTAAACAGATGGCAATACTTATTCTATAATGTATTTGTTCTCTATTTCACTAATTCACCTCAAAAAAATTTTTTTTTTAAGTCTCACCATTACCAGATGTCTCTAGGGATTCCTTTGCAGGGTTTCTCCGGTCTTCATCTTCCTCAGGATTTTCCCTGGACTTTGACAGCCGGTTTCTTAGAGACATCTTCTCTTCACCCACCATTGTATTGTCTAGGAAAGAAGATGCAAAGAGCTTTTGCATTAGTCCGCTTTCACACTGCTATAAAGACACTACCTGAGACTGGGTAACATATTTTTATTTTTTTCCCTGACATGAAGGAAATGCAGAGACTGGGTGATGTATAAAGGAAAGAGGCTTACTTGCCTCACAGTTCCCCATGGCTAGAGAAGCCACAGGAAACTTATAATCATGGCAGAAGGGGAAGTAAGGCATGTCTTACATGACAGCAGGAGAGACAGAGCAAGGAAGTGCCACATTTCAAACCATCAGCTCTCATGAGAACTCCCTCACTATCATGAGAACAGCATAGGGAAAACTGCCCCCATGATCCAATCACCTCCCACCAGGTCCCTACCTTGACATGTGGGGACACAGAGGCAATTAGAGATGAGATTTGGGTGAGGACACAGAGGCACCATATCAGCTTTGAACTAAGCATCTGGCTTATGTCAATTTCACAATACCACTGTATTTAGGAGAGGTGAAATTTGGTGACATAATCTCTTCCTTTTGCATTAATCATTTTAAAGCATTTGCTGGGTACAAGATACTCAAGATACAAGTTTGAAGAAATCAACTCCTATAAAATAATTTGACTGGTTTCAAAGTCCCCTTTTAAACATAGACCCCACACCTTTATTTTTTTTTTTAAGACGGAGTCTCGCATTGTCGCCCAGGCTGTAGTGCAGTGTCGCAATCTCGGCTCACTGGCATCTCTGCCTCCTGGGTTCTAGCAATTCTCCTGCCTCGGCCTCTCGAGTAGCTGGGACTACAGGCATGCACCACCGTGCCCAGCTAATTTTTTTGTATTTTTTAGTAGAGATGGGGTTTCACCATGTTGGCCAGGATGGTCTCGATCGCCTAACCTTGTGATCCGCCCGCCTTGGCCTCCCAAAGCGCTGGGATTACAGGCATGAGCCACCGCGCCCGGCCAACCTCACTCTTAAAGAACAATTTAGTTGAACAAAACATTAAGTATATAAACAAATTAAGGATTAAACAGTAAAAGGTAACTTCAAAGATGCCACAAGGTAGAGCATGATTTAATAACAAAGTCAATAGTAAAAACAATACGTTAAGTTCAGAGACAGCAGAGATTAGCGGAAGATGTAAAGGTTTCACAGAAAAGAAGGTATTTTAGACAGAGTCTTGAAGGATGAGAACTTAGCACTCCATGTGCAAGAAAGGATTAAAACAAGGACCTTATAACCCCCATTCAGGGGACCAAGACTGAATTGAACTACAACAAAAGCAAGTTTTTGTTAAGCATCTACTAAGTACAAGGACCCTACCAGGTGCTTTAAGTTTGCTCATTTAATCTTCATCACGCTTCTGAAAAAAAAAATTATTACCCTCAGTTTTCACATGAGAAAACAATGATTTAAAAGTAGTTACTATCAGTATCCTCCACCCATGCACCAGGAATACACCTGCAGTTGAACAAGTTGAGTGTATTACAAACGCACACCACAGCCCCAGGTACTAGGGCCTGCTTTTCTTCTCATTACAGTGACTTGCTCAAGACCACACAGCTAACTGCAGAGCAAGATTTGAAATGGCGTTAGTTGGATCCGAACTACAAAGACCACTAATTACTGCAAGAAAAAAGTTGGTAACAGAGAAATGTGATGAGGAAAAAGACTAGAAAGGAGGACAGGAATCAAACTATAAAGGCCTGAGAAATGAGATGTTTTTCAAGAAGGCAGTGGTGAGACACTTGAATCGCTGAAAAACAAGATCAAAGTCACAAAGATCAATATCAAGAGAGTACAAGATTTACTCTAAAGCCGTGTGTTTCACCAGCTGGGCATGGTGGCATACAGTTGTAGTCCCAACTCCAGAATTGGACCAACTAACTAATGGTCCAATTCTGATGGTCTCAGCTATTCGGGAGGTTGAGGTGGGAGGATCACTTGAACCTAGGAGTTTGAGTCTAATGTGGGCAACGTAGCAAGACCACGTCTCAAAAAAAAATATTTTATTTATTTAGTTGGTTAGTTATTTTTTGAGACGGAGTCTCACTCTGTTGCCCAGGCTGGAGTGCAATGGCATGATCTCGGCTCACTGCAACCTCTTCCTCCAGAGTGTAAGTGATTCTCCTGCCTCAGCCTCCCGAATAGCTGAGATTACAGGTGCCTGCCACTATGCCTGGCTAATTTTTGTATTTTAGTAGAGATGGGGCTTCACCATGTTGGTCAGGCTGGTCTTGAACTCCTGACCTCAAATGATCTGCCCACCTCAACCTCCCAAAGTGCTGGGATTACAGGCATGAGCCACTACACCTGGCCAAAAAAACAATTTTAAATAAAAAGTAGAGCAGTTTTCACTATATGATAAATTTTTCAAGAATCTAAAGCAAGAAGAAAAAATATGAAATACTACATTATTTTAAAGCTAAATATATTTAAATTCTGAGGCTACAGTCTCTCTAAATTTTTTTTAAAAGAAATGAGATGGGGTTCCACCATGTTGGCCAGGCTGGTCTTGAACTCCTGACCTCAGGAGATCTACCCACCTCGGCCTCCCAAAGTGCTGGGATTACAGGCGTGACCCACCGCGCCCGGCCTAAATTTTTTTTTTTGAGATGGAGTTTCACTCTTGTTGCCCAGGCTGGAGTGCAATGGTGTAATCTCGGCTCACCACAACCTCTGTCTCCCAAGTTCAAGCAATTCTCCTGCCTCAGCCTCCTGAGTAGCTGGGATTACAAGCATGTGCCACCATGACCAACTAATTTTGTATTTTTAGTAGAGACGAGGTTTCTTCAAGTTGGTCAGGCTGGTCTCGGAACTCCTGACCTCAGGTAATCTGCCCGCCTCAACCTCCCATCTAAATTTTTATATTAAAATATACTTTTCTGTATAAAAGAATGAAATATAGTACACGGTAAGTTTGGTTGTTTTTCAACTGTCACAGCGTGGCAAGGTAAAAATCTGAAAAATCAGCCAGGCACAGTGGCTCACTCCTGTAATCCCAGCACTTTGGGAGGTTGAGGTGGGCAGATCACGAGGTCAGGAGTTCGAGACCAGCCTGGGCAACATAGTGAAACCCCGTCTCTACTAAAGATACAAAACATTAGCCAGATGTGGTGGTGGGGGCCTGTAATCCCAACTACTTGGGAGGCCTAGGCAGGAGAATCACTTAAACCCAGCAGTCAGAGGCTGCAGTGAGCTGAGAGCACGCCATTGCACTCCAGCCTGGGCAACAGTGCGAGACTCCATCTCACAAAAAAAAAAAAGAAAATCTGACAAATCTAGATCAGTTCTCTTCTAATTATTTCTGGAATCAAATAAATGAAAAAATTGTGGAACAGCAGATGAATATATCAAGCAAAAATGTTATGGTATAATAAGATCTAATTAAGAGGAACTTAAGGGAAAAGTAAGTCAAGGCTAATTAAGCACAAGACGATGCCTAACTTCTGATGGTCCAATTCTGTGTAAAAGTGACATAGGAAGCCACAGGAGCATCTACCTCTTCATCAGAAATGATGACAGAAGTGACAACGGAAAACTAAACTTTGAGGGATGGTCTCAAAGTAGAAGAAATCAGGGAAGAAAAAGAAAGATGCAAAAGGAACCCAGATGTTTTAGTAAGAAAGGAATTTTACAAGGAATAATGGGAACTGTTTTGTTTTTTTTGTTGTTGTTTTTTTTCTGGCCAGATGAGCAGAGACTTTTTTTTTCTGGCCAGATGGTGGTGAATTTAAAGTAGGTAACTCTTTTAAAGAGCATACAGCAAAAGTTTAAAGCATAAAAAACAGCAAAATGATTAAAAAATAAATGCCAAATTGAAGTTTATTACCCAAGCCCTATGAGACAGTACAGCACAGTGCAATATTTCTCAAAGTAGAGTAACAACTGGTTTTTTTAGTGCTCATGTGTTTTACATGTATGAAGTATCTTAATCTCAACAGAATCAAGATAGATACTACTGTTATTCCCCAAATATTCCATGGCCACCATGGCTTCCCATATTTTCTTCTCTGTCTACAGAAAGGTATTTCTCCTCTGCCGTTTCTTTATCTAGCTAACTCCTCAAGCTTTCAAAGAATCACAGCTACAACAGTAATAGGATTAACACCAACAGTTCGGATTTAATGAGCACCTGTTACGTACTTCCAGGCACTGTGCTGCTAAACTTTTTACATTACATTTAATCTTTACAGCCTTCGAGAGGTATTACCCTCATTTTACAGATGCATTTAGGGAAGTGATTTAACTTGTCCCAAATCACATAATTCTCCAACAACGGAACCAGAATTCAAAACAAGGACTATCAGATTCTACAACCTGCCCTCTAGTGGCTAGACTGCCTCCAACTTACACCCTCTGAGGTTTCCTATACCACCACCTCTCATCTCACCCTCTCTGCAGTCCCACTACATCCTGTGCATCCTGTTACATACTACTTTGTCCTGTAATCAGAGAGCAATACTCTCTGTCTCTTACATTAGGCTTTGGTTCTCAAAGTAGGGATTACATAGTATTTTCTGTAACACTCCCCCAAATCCAGTGTGGAATACCTGGAGTACAATAGGCATGCATTAAGAGAGAAAGTGAATGTGTCAGTTAATACAGTAACCAATTATTCTAAGCACAAACACTCCTCAACTCATGATGGTTCAACTTACAATTTTTCAACTTTATGATGATGCAAAAGCAACATGCATGCTGTGGAAATCATATTTTGAGTACTCATACAACTATTCTGTTTTTCACTTTCAGTATAGTATTCAATAAATCACATGAGTTAGTGAGTACTTCATTGTAAAATAGTCTATTTGATGATTTTGCCCAACTGTAGGCTAATATTAAGTGTTTGGAGCATATTTAAGGTATACTAGGCTAAAAATACCCAAAAAAATTTAGCTGGGTGTGGTGGCAAGCACGTGTAATCCCATCTACTCAGGAGGCTGAGGCAGGAAAATCACTTGAACCCGGGAGGCGAAGGTTGCAGTGAGCCCAGGTCACACCACTGCACTCCAGCCCGGACAACAGACAAGCTAGTCTATAGGAAACCTTATATCAAAAGCTAAAACAGGACCGAGCATGGTAGCTCACACCTGTAATCCCAGCACTTTCGGAGGCTGAGGTGGATGAATCACCTGAGTTCAGGAGTTCAAGACCAGCCTGGCCGATGTGGTGAAAGCTCGTCTCTACTAAAAATTCAAAAAATTAGCCAAGTGTGGTGGCGGGCACTTGTAATCCCAGCTACTTGGGAGGCTGAGACAGGAGAATCATTGAACCCTAGAGGGGGAGGTTGCAGTGAGCTGAGATCATGCCATTGCACTCCAGCCTAGACAACAAGAGCAAAACTCCATCTCAAAAACAAACAAACAAAACTAAAACAGGCCAGGCATGGTAGCTCACACCTATAATCCCAGTACTTTGAGAAGCAGAGGCCAGAGGATGGCTTAAGCTCAGGAAGCAGACATTGCAGTGAGCCCAGGTCACGCCACTGCACCCCAGCCTGGGGGACAGAGTAAGACCCTATCTCAAAAAAAAAAAAACACTAAGCCAAAGAAGAATTTACTTTATAACAAATATTTTTATCATGATCTGTATTAGTAGCTTTAGTCCTGGTTTCCTCTATCTCATAGGAAATGAAAATTGTAATGGAAAAGCATCGGAAAACCAATGTTCAAGAGGTTTAGGACCCTCCTCTATCATACTGTTGTGTCCCTGGGTAAATCCACCCATCTCAGAGTTTCTTCATCTAAAGAAATGGAGATAAAAAGATACTATATACTGGCTGCGCGAGGTGGCTCACACCTGTAATCCTAACACCTTGGGAAGCTGGGACGGGTGGATCACTTGAGGACAGGAGTTTGAGACCAGTCTGGCCAACATGGTGAACCCCCTCTCTACTAAAAAATATAAAAAATGCTGGGTGTGGTAACTCATGCCTGTAATCCCAGCACTTTGGAAGGCTGAGGCGGGTGGATCACCTGAGGTCAGGAGTTCGAGACCAGCCTGACCAACATGGAGAAACCCCGTCTCTACTAAAAATATAAAATTAGTTGGGCTTGGTGGCGCCTGTAATCCCAGCTACTCAGGAAGCTAAGGCAGGAGAATCGCTTGAACCAGGGAGGTGGAGTTGCGGTGAGCCAAGATCATGCAATGGCACTCCTGCCTTGGCATCAAGAGTGAAACTTCATCTCAGAAATAAAAATAAAAATAATACAAAAACTGAGCCAGGCATGGTGGTAGGCAGCTGTAATCCCAACTACTCAGGAGGCTGAAGTAGGAGAATTGCTTGAACCCGGGAGGCGGAGGTTACAGTGAGCCTAGATCGCAGCACTATATCCCAGTCTGGGCACTCCAACCTGGATAACAAAGGCTCTGTCTTAAAAACAAACAAACAAACAAAAAAAAGTGGCTACTTAGCCCCAGGACTCTAGACAAAAAAAAAAGAAAGAAAGAAAAAGAAAAAAAAAAAAAGATACTATTTACTAAAATACCAAAGTCTCATTATTAATAACCAAGTTTTAAAGATTAAGTAATCTGAAAACTACATATCTACCTCCTATATGCTAAATTACAGTCAAACATTAAGCTTTATCGCCTCTCAAATTCGACTTCTGTTTGCTTTAAGGTGTACTAGATCTGAAAACACCGTCCATAAAAAAAGAAAAAAAAAAAAGGTATACTAGATGATGGTAAATCAAGTGACATAAAAATTATTTAGTTTCTCAAATGCAGCTTAAACTCCATGTGGCTTCCAAGAAAATATTAACAAGTTTTATTACTGTCAGATATACAGATGTTAGGAAAGAGAACTATTAATATGGCTTACCTCAATTTTGACCAAAACCTCAAATCATATGAATCACAAAATTATGAGATTATGTCTGAATGAGCTCCTCCTGCCACGCGTCAGCTGACAGGATACGGCTATTTACGAAGGAAATAGAGGCAAATTACAGTAACACTCGGTGCATTGCTCCTTCTCTAGGCAGAAGGACCACTTTGGCCTCTGTGTGGAAAGCAGACCACAAGAACAGCAACGGTGTAAGCAAGGTGCCAGTGTGCGGACTACTGCAATCATCCAGCTGAGAGGAGGGCGGGCTGAACTTTTCGACAACCCATCTAAAATAAGACCTCTGTGAATCCATCCCCTTTCCCAACTAGGCAAACTATTTTAACTTTTGCAAAATCAAAAATTCAAACTATAACTAATGCTAATTGGTTTCTAAGTGCTACCGTAAAATCATTTCCCTGTGTGAGAAGTACCCGTGTTTTCTTGTCTTCTCATTAAAACAAGACCTAAAGGGGGAGTTATCTCCCTTGGTTTCTATTACTTCCAAGTCACCACTGTTTCTCCTTCTCATTTTTAAATATCTCAGCCAGCCTACTAGGCCTGACACTTCTCCTTGTTGCAGGTATGTACTGTTTTCCTACTCACTTCCCCCTTTCACTAAGGATTTGAACACCTCACTCCCCCTCTCCACACCACCAATCACTCCATACTTCCTTTACTTCAACATCCATGGACACAGATCCATCCAACACCCTGGCCTGTAAGCTCCCTGACTTCATGTCGCCAATAAGCTATTCTTAACGATTAGTCACATATTCTCCTAAAACTTACTATTACCAATAACTGTACCATGTCCGTAATTCTGATTTCTAGCATGCTTCCATACCCATTTCCTTAATATGTCTCTCCTCACATCAGGCCCAGACAGGCCTGAGTTCCAGACTCATAACCAACAGCCTACTTGACACCTTCACGTAGATGTCTTATAGATGCATCTCCAACTTAACATGATCAAACTAAACTACTGATGTTCCCCCCAACTCCATGCTGCCCACTGTCTTCCTTGTCTCGGTTCATGGGACTAGCATTCATTTTTTTGCCCAGTCGTCCCTGATTCTTTCCCTCATACAATGCAACAAGTCCAATTCTAACCTCTTCTCACTACATCCACCACTTTCACCGCAGTCTAAGCCGCTATGATCTCACTGTAGTAGCTTCCTAACTGCTCCCCTTTACCTTCTCCCTTTTGGTCTATTTTTTTTTAACACAGCACCCAGAGCAATCCATTCATTCATTCATTCATTTATTGAGACAGAGTCTCAAACTGCATCCCAAAATGCTGGGATTACAGGCCTGAGCCACCGCACCCAGCCGAGAGTGATCCTTTTAAAAGGTAAGTTAGATCAAGTCACTTCACAACTTAAACTCCTTCAAACATTCTAAGTCCTCACCATGATCTAATAACACCTGTATTACCTGGCACTCACCATCAATTTTTTTTTTTTGAGGCGGAGTCTCACTGTGTCGCCCAGGCTGGAGGGCAGTGGCTCACTGCAACCTTCACCTCTCAGGTTCAAGCCATTCTCATGCCTCAGCCTCCTGAGTAGCTGGGATTACAGGTGTGCGCCACTATGCCAGGCTAATTTACATATTTTAGCAAAGACGAGATTTTGCCACGTTAGTCAAACTGGTCTTGAACACCTGGCCTCAAGTGATCCACTCTCGGCCTCCCAAAGTGTTGGGATTACAGGTATTGAGCCACTGCGCCAGGCCTCAAATACCATCAATCTTATCTCTTACTACTCAAATACCATCAATCTTATCTCTCATTTTCTCTGCTCATTACTTTGGCCCTCCACTGTTTCGTAAACAAGCCAAGCTCTTTCCAAACTTAAAAGCCTTCACTGTTCCATCTGCCTGAGGCATCTCCTCCCAGATACCCTCACTCAGTTCCCTACTCAGACGTCCACTCCTCAGGGACCTCCATGCCTACTCATCTACTCTATCTAAAACACACATCCTAGAGCCTTGTTCCTCTTATCCCCTTCCCTTGCTTTATTGCTTTATTTTTCTTCAGTGCACTTATCCCGCAATACATTATTTTCTTGCTATCCCATAAGACTGTAATCTCCATGAGAAGCAGCATTTTTTTCTCATTCACCGTTTTTCCCCAAATATCTAGAACTGTGCCTGGAACACATTCTACACTTAATTTGTTGGATAAATCAATAATTATTCAGTACTTCCACAAACATTAAGAAAATTTTAAAGGACTGCTCATCACATGTTCATGAAGCAATCATTAATAGGCTACTATGAAAGTTGGAACTGATGTTCTTCACCTTTTCTTTACCTGTTAATACTAAAAAATAAATATAAAGCCATTAATGGGGACATTTACTTCATTTGGGATTTAAATTGTATGTATATAGGAATTATTAAAGCAATATATTTTAGAGCTTGAGATTTTTTTTTTTCTTTTTTCTTGCTTGTGCTAAGTGTGCTCCTGCAGCTCAGATAGAGCTTGAGACTTTTCACCAACATCACCATTCAGGACCCAATTCTAAATTTAGAATGTCTAAGAGACTCTAAAAAAGCATTTGCGGACAAATGCCATGCCCTTTACTCCACTAGAAAAAAAATCTCAAATCTGAGATTCTTCTCCCGAAACAATTCATAATTAGCTAACTGTTATTAGAATGGTTAGTTCTTTAGCGGGTACTTGCTAATTGCTAAACTCTCTGATAAGACCTTATATACATGATTCCCCTTTATTCCTAACAATAGCCCTATGAGGTAGGTAATTCTGTCCCCATTTTTCAATAGAAAAAAAAAAAAACAGTGAATTTTCTCTACACTTCCAACACATCAGTATATCAAAGCTAAGTTCATGCTTCAATGACCCAGGCAAATCTAAAAAAGGCTGTGGTTGTTTAAACATAGAATGCAAGGAAAGTTTTAGTTCTGACACCTAAAAGGTATGTGCCAGTTGTCTGAAAATACATTCATATTAAGCACCTCATTCTAAAATGGTGTTTTATAAATGTGTTGTAATAATACAGGTGTCTATTCCATTGTATTCTTTACACAAACACACAAACTGTGTTGAGACAGCATAATTAATCACTTAAGAGTGAAACAAGTTCTCATGGAGAAGGTAACATTAGAGTCAGAGTTCAAAGAAGGAATAGAAGTTTGCAAGGCATGAAAAAAAAGGATGGGAGGAAAGAGCACTCTATGAAAAACATATGAAAAGGAAGAGACCTTGGTGACAAGATTCATTAACGTAAACATTTTATAGAGATCTACTATACACCGGACCATACAAAGATGACTACTTTGTATGGTTATCACAACGAACATTGGGGATACAAAGATGACTACTACAACAATCTGTGTTCTCGAGGAGTAAAAATCTAGTGGAAGAAAGACACAGAAACATAATTATAACATCTAGGGGTTGGTTTTTGTTGTTGTTGTTTTTGTTTTTTTTAGACAGTCTCACTCTGTCACCCAGGCTGGAGTGCAGTGGCACCATCTCGGCTCATTGCAACCTCCTCTTCCTACGTTCAAGCAATTCTCCTGTCTCAGCCTCCCGGGTAGCAGGTGATCCACCCGCCTTGGCCTCTCAAAGTGCTAGGATTACAGGCATGAGTCACCATGCCCAGCCACTAGTGGGTTTTATATAACAGTGATTGAGATGTATGTAGTATAAGAAGGGAATACAAGTCTGGGGCCCAAGAGAGCCTAGGGGCAATTAGGAAAGTTTCCTGAAGAAGGTAAAACCTAGGTTAAAGCAGAGCAGGAAAAGGCGGGAGCACAGGACATGGAAGGGCAAGGACAAAAGGTCAAAAACCTTTAGGGGCCGTTCCAATTACCATCTCAAGAAGGAACTAATAAAGGCTTTTAAACAAGAAGGTGAACGGTTATTTGTCTTTAGGAAGATAACTCCATATAGAAAAGACTGGCAGGGAGAACCATTAACTCTCACAAAAAACAAAGGCACGAAGTAAGGCTCAAATAACATGTGTTTGTTAAATGAATAAATTAATGAAGAGAAGAGACAGAGAGATGAGAAAAATGTATAAACATTAAGCTGAGGAGTCTATGAGATACCAGCGGGCTATATGCAGAAGGCAGTGGAAAATATAGATCCCAAGTGAGTTTTCTAAGTCCTAGGCTATAGGTGTGCCATTATGCTAAGTAATTACAGTTGGAAGAGAAAGAGTAGATACATTCAATATGATATGTCTGTGGGTCAGCCAAGTGATTATAACCAACAGGCAGCTGAATATACAAGTCTGGGCTGAAGACAGAGCTCAGGCTTACATCAGTGTACAGGTGGGAAGGGCAAGGAACATGAAGAAAATCTCCCAGAGCAGTTACCTAAGAAATAATAAACCTAACATTTATGTAGCCCTCAGTATGGCTCATTTAATCCTCATTAACAACCTATGAAGTAGATACTATTAACCCATTTTACAGGTGGTTATTTCTCCGATAATATGGGGTAAAGAACTACATAAAACAAGCAAGGCCCAAGAGAGATTAGAGGAGAACTAGGAGCAAGTAATGTCAGAAATTAAGTTAGAGGGTTCAAGAAGAGGTAATCTATGGTCAATGCCATGGAAAATTTGAGCAGGACAAAAATGGAAGAAAAAGAAAGGAAGGGCTGGGCACAGTGGCTCACGCCTGTAATCCCAGCACTTTGGGAGCCCTAGGAGGGTAGATCACGAGCTCAAGAGTTCAAGACTAGCCTGGCCAATATGGTGAAACCCCATCTCTATTAAAAATACAAAAAATTAGCCGGGCTTGGTGGCGGGTGCCTGTAATCTCAGCTACTCAGGACTGCTTGAACCTGGGAGGTGGGGGTTGCAGTGAGCTGAGATTACGCCACTGCACTCCAGCCTAGGCGACAGAGCGAGACTCCATCTCAAAAAATAGAAAAAATAAAAGGGAGGACATTTCACAACTGGAGGGATATTTCACAACTGGAGGACATTAATAGTTATGACTTGATTACATGTAGTTTTAGGAGGAAGGACAAGAAATATATTGGAGTAAGCTGCAAGTAAGTTGAGGAAGTGAAAATAGTGATCATAAGACTAGTCTCTCAAGAGGTCTAGCAGTGAAGCAATCTCTAGTGTTTAGGTGTTTAGGAAGCGGGTAACAAAGTGTTGAGTGCAGTAGGTATAACACATACCTCATTTAACACGTCCATTTTTAAAGATGTAGGAGATTCAGAAATGCTAACAAACTTGTTCAAAGTCACACAGCGAGTTAAGTGGCAGTCGAAAAATTCCCCTTCCAGGTAACATAAAGCTGCCTAGACAGCTATTTATATAACACACTGAGTGAACAAGAATTTCTTAAGAATCTAATCTGTGCATGGATTACGTAATGTTCACTGTGATAAGCATCTAACTTACCTTAAGAAAGAAAAAGAACTGACTTGAGAAACAAATGAGCTCAGGAAACTTTTACCCTGCCTGCAGTGTTCCCATTCATAAAGCTTTCAAAAGAGCCCATAAATCTGTATCACAATACTGAGTGCCTTCTCAGTGAAGAACTTTACCACACCACCCTCAGGCTCAATGGGGAAAAAGGGAAACAATGATGGATAGAATTTACAATTCAGAGCAAAAAAAATTTTCCCTCTTGCACCCAAAGGTTTGCCCTAATACAACGCTTTTACATATCACAAAACTGGGTCATTAAGTAATTAGCCAAACTAAAGAACAAGAACAAATTCTCATTTACATTAGTATGGTTAGTATAATCTCTTAGCCAATGTGGCAAAATCCAAAACAAAGCCATCCTCTTAGAAAAACAGAACTTGGCTAGCCTTTGTTAAAAACTTTCTCCACTTTTTTTCCCATAGGAAAAAGCGACTCTTCCCTGGCTAATACAGTAGTTCTATATCTATGGGGGATATGGTGCAAGACTCCCAGCAGATGCCTAGAACCGTGGGTTAGCAGTGAACCCAACACACATTGTTGTTTCCTATACATACTTACTATAAGGTTTCATTTACAGTCTGGGCACAGTGGTTCACCCCTGTAATCCCAGCACTTTGGGAGTCCAAGATGGGCAGATCACCTGAGGTCAGAAGTTCGAGACCAGTCTGGCCAACATGGTGAAACCCCGTCTCTACTAAAAATACAAAAATAAGCTGGGCGTGGTGGCATATACTTGTAATCTCAGATACTTTGGAGGCTGGGGCATGAGAATCTCTTGAACCCAGCAGGCGGAGGTTGCAGCGAGCCAAGATTGTGCCACTGCACTCCAGCCTGGGTGACACAGCGAGACTCTGTCTTGGAAAAAAAAAGTTTCAAAAAAGTTATGCACAGTAAGAGATTAACAACAATATATTGTATTAAAATTTACTTGAACATGGTCTCTGTTGAAATGTCTTATCGTACTGTTTCGGACCTCAGGTAGCTGAAACTACAGAAAGCAGCTAAGTAGGGATCACTGTATTTCTCATTCAAAAGTTCTTTCCTCTGTCCACCAACTTATTCATTCTTTCATTGGGCCAAATGCTGGGCCAGACCCTGAGAATTAAGAGATAAAATAGGCTGGCCCAGCCTTCATGAAATGCACTAGTAAAGGAAACAATTAATGCACCTAATTCATTACAATTAATGATTAATTTCTTCTAAGGAGAATAAAGAGTTGGGGGGAGCAGATTGAGCCAGGTGTGGTAGCTCACGCCTGTAATCTCAGCACTTTGGGAGGCTGAGGATCACAAGGTCAGGAGTTGGAGAGCAGCCTGACCAACATGGTGAAACCCCATCTCTACTAAAAATACAAAAATTAGCCAGGTGTGGTGGTGCATGCCTGTAATCCCAGCTACTCAGGAGGCTGAGGCAGGAGAATCGCTTGAACCGGGGAGGCAGAGGTTGAGCCGAGATCTGAGCCACTGCACTCCAGCCTGGGTAACTGAAGGAGACTCCGTGTCAAAAAAAAAAAAACAAAAAAAAAAAACAAACAAAAAAAAACACAAAGAGTTCAAGGAGGGTTTAATGGGGATGGGGTGGTTTCCAGAGGAAGTGATATGTGGGCTGATACCTGAGGCAGGTCTAAGAGTTGGAGGGAGGGAGAGAATACAGCATTAGAGGTGGAGGAAACCCCTAAAGGCCAGGAGATAGGAAAGGGAATGAAGCTTTCCAGTAAAAAAAATAAAGTCAGTGTGGCATGAACCTGGAGAGAAAGAAGGAAAGTGGGCCAAATAAACTAGAGACAGAAAGAGTGGGCTCACTCAGTACTCTGATCTTTGTCATAAAAGAGTGTGAAACCTCAGATGGGTTCTAAGCATGTGATTCACTAAAACACGTGCATTTCTAAATGATAAATCAATGTCACAGAGCTCCTTCCAAAATCCATTCTCACACCCAGACATCCGACACTGCCCAACTTTAAAAAAGCCAAAAAAAAAAAAAAAAAAGGTTTCAAATTGAATTCTACTTCAAGGAAGAGGAAACCAAGTTTTCTGGAAAAAAAAAAAGTGGCGGCCGCTTAAATATTAAAAAGTGACCAACGGGCCGGACACGGTGGCTCACGCCTGTAATACCAGCACTTCGGGAGGCTGAGGCGGGTGGATCACTTGAGGTCAGGGGTTCGAGACCAGCCCGGTCCAAAACGATGAAACCCTGTCTCTACTAAAAATATAAAAATTAGCTGGGCGTGGTGGCGCATGCCTGTAATCCCAGTTACTCAGGAGGCTGAGGCAGGAGAATCGCTTGACCCTAGGAGGCGGAGGTTGCAATGAGCCAAGATGGCACCACTGCACTCCAGCCTGGGCAACAGGGCTAGACCCCATCTCAAAAAACAAAAGTGATCAACGAACTTAACCTGTATATAAATACAGAGAATAAAGTTTAAATAGTTGTTTCTCACTTAGAAATAACCTTACAAAATACATATTATTTAAACTACATGGCCACTAAGACTTAGGGAAAACAGAAACTTAAATACATCCTAATATTTTAAAATAAAACATTAGCTTGATTAAAGGTTCTGGTGGCCATGAAGATTTTCATGTCTTACTAATGCCATCTTTCCCTTCACACATTTTCCCTAAATCATTGAAAAGCTGACTTCCTGAGTGCATTTTTGGTTTCGTTTTTTAAAGAATAAAACGTCTTCTAATTCCTAACTTTCTTTACTACCGACTTGAGAGATGCCACGAGATCTGGGGAACACCAAACCAGCGTGCAGGGTTTAAAAGGCTGCCCGTGACCCGGGCGCCTGATGGTAACTTTCCCGCCCTCTCCTCCCCAACTCTCTGGCACTCGCCGAGTCTCGCCCTGCCCGCAGGACAGCCCAGGACAAGGCCGGGCCGGAGCTGCCGCCGCCACCGCTTCTCCCTTCCCCGCGGGCTGAGGCCGGTGGGACCTAGGCGGGAAGCAAGGAGCGGCACGGGAGCATCACCGTTACCTGAGGCCCGCGCCCAGCAGCGGGGACTTCGGCCAAGAAGGCAGAGTCGGGAAGTGATCACAGAGCAGCCAGCGGGAAGGTCGGCCCAGGGAAGCTCTCTGGCGCCCAGGGCCCGCAACGTCGCCGGCCGGGCGGCCGAGAAAGATAAAGCGCTGGGCAGCCCGGCCCCTACGCCCCCTGCCTCCCAGCTCCGCTGCGTCACGCGCAGGGCCAGCGCCGGCTGAGCATCCTATTGGTGGTCCCGAGGTTGCCAGGCTCCGCCCACCGCCCCGCCCCTTCCCGGGCGCGCGGGTCCCCGGCGCCAGTGCTCTCAGCTGGCCCTGGCGGCCTGCCAGGGAAGCTTCTCACCCGCATAACATGACACGGGCGACAACATCTTGCTTGACACTTCCACCCTAGCGGTAGAAAGTGCAGCCGAAAAGGGACTACGACAACTCCCTGCAAGTCCGAAACGTCACCCTGCGTGGCAGCATGGAGCTCCGGGAGCCTTTGGCTCCTAGTTCGACTGGCAGAAGCCGCTTCTGGAGCAGTGTATCGTTTCAGTTTGAACTGACCATCCAGGAACAACGTAGAACTGCTAGCCAGAAGCAGGAATCTCTGGCTTATCTGCACGCCAAGATTCGTGCCTTTATCCGGAGATGACTTATGCTTTGAAAACCAGTGTCCTTCAGCAACGTTCAAACTAGGTAAGGAGACAGAAAACCTGCACCAGATAATAAAACACACCAAATAATGGGACAACTGAGGAATTTTAAAGGGCCATTGAGGCTGGGCGCCGTGGCTCACGCCTATAATCCCAGCACTTTGAGAGGCCTAGGCAGGTGAACACCTGAGGTCAGGAGTTCAAGATCAGCCTGACCAACATGGTGAAACCCCACCTCTACTAAATATAAAAAATTAGCCGGGCCTGGTGGCGTGCGCCTGTAATCCCAGCACTTTGAGAGGCCTAGGCAGGTGAACACCTGAGGTCAGGAGTTCAAGACCAGACTGGCCAACATGGTGAAACCCCATCTCTACTAAAAAATACAAAAATGTTGGTTTGTACTTTAACTCATGTTGTGAAAGAAAAAAAAATACAAAAATGAGTTAGGCATAGTGGCTCATGACTGTAATCCCAGCTACTTGGGAGGCTGACGTAGGAGAATTGCTTGAACTGGGACCAGGGAGGCAGACGTTGCAGTGAGCCGAGATCGTGCCACTGCACTCCAGCCTGGGCTACAGAGCAAGACTCCCATCTCAAAAAAAAAAAATGTTGATAGTGTTCTTGGTGCTAGAAATACAGTGGTGAATAAAACAGAAGCCCCTGCACTTAGAGGCTTATATTCTGCAGGATTATGTATAAAAGGAAACAAACAGTCCAGGCGTGGTGGCTCACACTGTAATCCCAGCACTTTGGGAGGCCGAGGCAAGTGGATCCCCTGAGGTCCGGAGTTCGAGATCAGCCTGACTAACATAGAGAAACCCCATCTCTACTAAAAATACAAAATTAGCCGGGCATGGTGGTGCCTGCCTGTAATCCCAGCTACTGGGGAGGCTGAGGCAGGAGAATTGCTTGAACCTGGGAGGCAGAAGTTCCAGTGAGCCAAGATTGCGCCATTGTACTCCAGCCTGGGCAACAAGAGTGAAACTCCATCTCAAAAAATAAAAATAAAAAGGAAGGAAACAAACAGGTGCCTCAAGCCTATAATTCCAGCACTTTGGGAGGCCGAGGCAGGAAGATCACTTTGAGGCCAGGAGTCCAAGACCAACCTGAGCAGAGTAGTGAGACCCCCTCTCTACAGAATTCTTTTTTTTTTTTTTGAGATGGAGTTTCCCTCTGTCGCCCAGGCTGGATTGCAATGGTGCGATTTCGGCTCACTGCAACCTCCACCTCCTGGGTTCAAGCCATTCTCTTGCCTCAGCCTCCTGAGTAGCTGGGATTACAGGCATGCAGCACCACGCCCGGCTAATTTTGTATTTTTAGTAGAGACGGGGTTTCTCCATGTTGGTCAGGCTGGTCTCAAACTCCCAACCTCAGGTGATCTGCCCACCTCGGTCTCCCAAAATGCTGGGATTACGGGCATGAGCCACCGCACCCGACCCAGAATTTAAAAAAAAAAAAATTGCTGCGAATTGTGGCATGCACCTGTGGTCCCAGCTGCTCGGGAGGCTGAGGCAGGAAGATTGCTTGTGGTGGGGGGCCGGGGGGTGAGGGCCGGAGGATGCAGTGAGCCAAAAATTCACACCACTGCACGGCAGCCTGGTTGACAGAGTGGGACTCTGTCTCAAACAAACAAGCAAACAAAAGCTTATGTTTCTAATGGTGAACATAAATAATAAAACAAATAGATGATAAATCACAGGCAGTGATACATGTTGAGCAGAAAACAAAGCAGAATGGTCCAGGAAGGACTTTCTGAGGAGGGGATTTAGGAGCTAAGACCTAAAAGACGAGAAGGAGCCAGCCAGGCCAACCAAGGGGAGGAACAACATTCTAGACAGAGGATAATGGGTGTGAAAACCCGGATGCTGAACTGTGGCTGATTCTGAAGCATGGCTGTTTGAGGAACAGGCCAGGAGGGTTAAGAACGTTAAGTAGGGGTTTGAAGTTGAGTTTGGAGCGTTAAGCAGGAAACTAATCACGTTGTTTGGATTTTTTTGTTAAGTGCAAAGGCAAGATAATGAAGGATTTGGGTTTTTGTTGTTGTTGTTTTGAGATGCGGTCTCACTCTGTCACCCAGACTGGAGTGCAGTGGCACAATCAGGGCTCACTGCAGCCTCTACCTCCCCAGGCTCGCTAAGCCATCCTCCCACCTCAGCCACTCTAGTAGCTGGGACTACAGGCAGGTGCCACCACACCCCACTAATTTTTGTATTTTTTGTAGAGATGGGGTTTCTCGGCCTGGCGCGGTGACTCACACCTGTAATCCCAGCACTTTGGGAGGACAAGGCGGGTGGATCACAAGCTTAGGAGTTTGAGACCAGCCTGGCCAATATGGTAAAACCCATCTCTACTAAAAATACAAAAAAAATTAGCCAAGTGTGATGGCACCTGCCTGTAATCCCAGCTACTCAGGAGGCTGAGGTAGGAGAATTGCTTGAATCTGGGAGGTGGAGGTTGCAATGAGCAGAGATCTTGCCATTGCACTCCAGCCTAGGCGACAGAGCGACACTCTGCCTAAAAAAAAAAAAAAAAAAAAAAAAAAAAGATGAGGTTTCACTGTGTTGTCCAGGCTGGTCTTGAACTCCTGGGCTTAAGTGATCCTCCTGCCTCAGCCTCCCAAAGTACTGGGATTACAGGCATGAGCCACTGTACCTAGGCAGTGGTTTTTTTTTTTTTTAATCACCCTTTTTTTTTTCTTGTTTTTTTCTTTTTCTTTCAGTAATGGCTATAAGCAATATTTTTTTCTTTTACTACAATTCAAAATGATAAATCAACCTATTTTATAAAGAATGACTTGGAAGGGAGCAGAAATGGAACAAAAAGCAGCTAAAGAACAATACAAAGTTATTGGGCAAGTTCACGGGGTAGATGGCGGTACCTGGACTAGGTTGGTTGCTGTGGAAATGGAAATGAAAATATTTCAGGATATTTTCCTGAGGTGCAGGTGTGTAGAAAGGTAGTAAACAAGATGACTCCCAGGTTGTTTCCTTAAGCAATTGGGAGGATGGTGATACCATTTAGTGCAAGGGCAAAGATGACATTTGATTGGAGGGACTCCAAAGCCTCTCCCACCACTGCACTGGAAATCTCACATTACTCAATCCGTGGAAATCAAGGTCTGGTTAAATGCAAGTGTTGACTTTGTCTTATTAAAAGAAAAAAAGAAACAGGTGTACAGAACTTGTATAGTTGCTAGTGCTATTAGTGTTATAAAGATGAATTAGACTATTGAGACACAAATTAAGTATAAGCTATTTCAAAACAATGAGATAAGTGTTACAATGAAAGGATATTAAAGGCCAGGAGTGGTGGCTCATGCCTGTAATCCCAGCATTTTGGGAGTCCGAGGCAGGCAGATCACCTGAGGTCAGGAGTTCGAGACCAGCCTGGCCAACGTGGTGAAACACTGTCTCTACTAAAAATACAAAAAAAATTAGCTGGGTGTGGTGGCAGGCACCTGTAATCCCAGCTACTTGGGAGGCTGAGGCAGGAGAATCGCTTGAACCTGGGAGGCGGAGGTTGCAGTGAGCAGAGATTGTGACACTGCACTCCAGCCTGGGCAACAGAACGAGACTCTGTCTCAAAAAAAAAAAAAAAAGGGTCTACCTAACAGGGTCATTGTGAGGATTAAATGGGTTAATGTCTTCAAAGCTTCAAATATAGACACTCGTATATAGAAGTGCTCAACCAATAATAACAGTTACTATTATTTTATTTTTATTCTTATTTTTGGAGACAAATTTCTTGCTCTATCACACAGGCTGAAGTGCAATGGCATGATTCTAGCCCACTGCAGCCTCAAACTTCTGGACTCAAACTATCCTCCTGCCATAGCCTTGTGAGTAGTGTGATTAAAGGTGTGAGCCACCAGGCCTGGCTAACAGCTATTACTCTTGTTTATGTTATTATCTTCTGAATACAGTGGGAGCAGGTTAATGATTATCACAGCTGGCAACTGGAGGAGAGGGAAGGGAGAATGGAGGAAGACTAACAGCCCAGTTTTCTGAACCAGTAGGAGGAGTTTTGTCATCCGGGTAGGGAGGAGGAACATTCCAAACAAAGGAAAGAAAAAAAAAAAAAAACAAGATCAAAGGGCCACAGGCAATAAGGAGTCAGAACCATCCAGGAGACATGAAGGAAGTCGAATATTGTTAAAGGGGCCAGAGGTAAAGCTGGAGGCAGGACTTAAAAAGTTTGCAGACCATGTTGAGACATTCTGAACCATACTCTTTTTTTTTCGATGGGGGTGGGGTGTGGAGAGTGTCTCACTCTGTCACCCAGGCAAGGGTGCAAATCTTGACTCACTGCAACCTCTGCCTCCCAGGCTCAAGGAATCCTCTCATCTCGGCCTCTTGAGTAGCTGGGACCACAAGCACCCACCACCATGCCTGGATAATTTTTTTTTTGGAGAGACAGGGTCTCTCTATATTGCCCAGACTGATTCTTATTCTTACAGACAGAGGGGAGCCAGTGAAGGATGTTAAGTGGAGGGGAGTTATGATTTAGGAGGCAAGCGGAGGTGGGGAGATCAAACAGAAGGGTGATGTGGTAATACAGGTGAGAGATGATAAAGGCCTAAATTAAGGCAGTAGCAAATGAGAAAGAAAGAAAGAGACATATTTGAAAGATAGTTAAAGTGACAACTGACAATTAGATAGTGTTTGGATGGTGGCGGGGAGGTATTAAGGATGTATCCAGGATTTATGACTTAGCAGTTCGGGTGGTTAATTAGTGCTCATCACCGAGATAAGAAAATATATCCTGTAGAAGGAGCCAGAATAAGCTTTACTTGGGTTAATATTTAAACTGCGTTAGTTCCACCTTCTACCAAGACCCGAAGGAACTGAACAGAAGCAATGAACTTCCGTTCTTTTTCACAATAAAGTAGCTTTTATGTGTTTTCCGTTTATATCAACAATGCATACTATTGGCAGAAAATAAATACAAAAAAGTACAAAGATAAAAGCCATCTCATATTCCATCCAGAGATGCAGCTAAATGTTGCTGTGGAGAAGGAACATAGCAATGACCAGGGCCTGGGACTGAGCCCTACTGCCAGAAGGCACTGGGTTCTACAGGAGAGCCAAAAAGGGAAACTGAACAGGAATCAAACCAGGTTTTGAAAACACAAACAAAACATCTCAGTTCTTCAAAGAACCACAACTTCCTTAGTGATACCAAATAGGCAATAAATCTTTTCTTTTTTTTTTTTTCTTTTTTTTTTTTTTGAGACAGAGTTTCGCTCTTGTCCAGTCTGGAGTGTAATGGCACGATCTTGGCTCACCACAATCTCTGCCTCTCAGGTTCAAGTAATTCTCTGGCCTCAGCCTCCTGAGTAGCTGGGATTACAGGCATGCAGCACCACATCTAGCTAATTTTTTGGGTTTTTAGTGGAGACAGAGTTTCACCATGTTGGCCAGGCTGGTCTCAAACTCCTGACCTCAGGTGGTCCACCCGCCTCAGCCTCCCAAAGTGCTGGGATTATAGGCGTGAGCCACTAGCCTGGCCAATCCAGTCATCTTTCAAGCCACATCATCACTTGTTTTTCTACAAACAGAAGCCTTTATATACAAGGGAGAGAGCAATCTATGCTGGTTAAGAAAATCTATCTTGGCTGGGCACGGTGGCTCATGACTGTAATCCCAGCACTTTGGGAGGCCCAGGTGGGCAGTTCACTAGGTCAGGAGTTCGAGACCAGCCTGACAACATGGTAAAACCCCGTCTCTACTAAAAATACAAAATTAACCAGGCATGGTGGTGGGCACGTGTAATCCTAGCTACTCAGGAAGCTGAAGCATGAGAATTGCTTAACCTGGGAGGCGGAGGTTGTAGTGAGATGACATTGCGCCACTGCACTCCAGCCTGGGGGACAGCTTTGAGACTCTGTCTCAAAGGAAAAAGAAAAAATAAGGAAAATCCATCTTGCCTACCTGGATTTTCTCTAGCTCTAAATAGCAAAGTACGTTTTAGGCACCACCAGAGATGGAATGATAGTTCAAAGATGTACACATATGAGGAAACAGCATCAAGTTTCTCAAGCACCACTGCTGAATGGATGCTACCATCTGACCGTCCCATGTAAGAATGAAATAGCTGCCACACAGCTGTGCTTGCCAATGACCCAGTTCATCCTTGCTAACATTACTACCAGAATCCATTCCTCATGATTCTTTCTCCAAAAGGAAGAGGCGAATTTTCCTTATTAGCCTAATATGTATTTTTTTATTTCTATATGGAAGACAGATTTATTCCTTATTAGATAAATAACACAAGTTTGGCCAGATGTGGTGGCTCACACCTGTAATCCCAGCGCTTTCAGAGGCTAGGTTGGGTGGATCACTTGAGGCCAGGAGTTTGAGACCAGCCTGGCCAACATGCCAAAATCTTATCTCTGCTGAAAATGTAAAAATTAGCTGGGCGTGGTGGCGAGCACCTGTAGTCCCAGCTATTTGGTAGGCTGAAGCAGAAGAATCACTTGAACACAGTAGGCGGAGATTGCAGTGAGCCAACATTACGCCACTGTACTTTAGCCTGGGCAACAAAGCGAGACTCTGTCTCAAAAAACAAACAAACAGCCGGGCGCAGCAGCTCACGCCTGTAATCCCAGCACTTTGGGAGGCTGAGGCAGGCGGATCACGAGGTCAAGAGATCGAGACCATCCTGGCCAACATGGTGAAACCCCGTCTCTACTAAAAATATAAAAATTAGCTGGGCATGGTGGCATGCACCTCTAGTCCCAGCTACTCAGGAGGCTGAGGCAGGAGAATTGCTTGAACCCAGGAGGTGGAGGTTGCAGTGAGCTGAGATCGTGCCACTGCACTTCAGCCTGCGAGACTCTGTCTCAAAAAAAATAAATAAATAAACAAATAAACAAACCCACAAGCTTCTTGAAAACTTCAAACATTGAATTTTTTTCACTGAGGATTTTGCATTTCTGAATTTTTCTTAATACACCTTTTTTTTTTTTTTTGAGACGGAGTCTCACTCTGTCACCCAGGGTGGAGTGCAGTGGCATGATCGCGGCTCACTGCAACACCTCTGATTCAAGTGATTCTCCTGCCTCAGCCTCCCGAGTAGCTGGGATTACAGGCGTTCCACACCTCACCCGGCTAATTTTTGTATTTTTAGTAGAGACAGGGTTCCACCCTGTTGACCAGGCTGGTCTCAGACTCCTGACCTCAGGTAGTCAGACTCCCAAAGTGCTGGGATTACAGGCGTGAGCCACCGCGCCTGGCCTTATACTTTATTTTTTAAAGCAGGTTTGCTTTTTTTTTTTTTTTCTGAGATGGAATCTGGCTTTCTTGCACAGACTAGAGTGCAGTGGCATGATCTTGGGTCACTGCAACCTCCGCCTTCCAAGTTCTAGCAATTCTCCTGCTTCAGCCTCCTGAGTAGCTGAGATTATAGGTGTGTGCCTCCACACCCAGCTAATTTTTTGTATTTTTAGCAGAGACAGGGTTTCACAATGTTGGCCAAGCTGGTCTGGAACTCCTGACCTCAAGTAATCCACCCACCTCGGCCTCCCAAAGTGTTGGAATTACAGGCATGAGCCACTCCATCCAGTTTAGAGCAGTTTTAGGTTCATGGGCAAGTTAAGCAGAATGTATATATGCCACCTGCCCCCATACATGTACGTATAGCCTACCCCATTGTCAAATCCTCCACCTGAGTGGTACATTTGTTCCCATTGATGAACGGACACGGACATATCATTTTCACCCAGTGTTCATAGTTTACATTACGGTTCACTCTTGGTATTGATATTATTATTATCAGATGTACATCTTTTTTGAGATGGAGTTTTGCTCTTGTTGCCCAGGCTGAAGTGCAATGGTGTGATCCTGGCTCACCCAACCTCTGCCTCTGGGTTCAAGCAATTCTCCTGCCTCAGCCTCCCAAATAGCTGGGATTACAGGCATGCACCACCACACCTGGCTAATTTTGAATTTTTAAAATTATACTTTAAGTTCTGGGGTACATGTGCAGAACACACAGGTTTGTTGCATAGGTATACACGTGCCATGGTGGTTTGCTGCATCCATCCCTCCATCATCTACATTACGTATTTCTCCTAATGTTAGCCCTCCCCTAGTCCCCCACCCCCTGCTATCCTTCCTCTAGCCCCCTCACCCACTGACAGGCCCCGGTGTGTGATGTTCCCCTCCCTGTGTCCATGTGTTCTCATTGTTCAACACCCACTTGTGAGTGAGAACATACAGTGTTTGGTTTTCTGTTCTTGTGCCGGTTTGCTGAGAATGATGGTTTCCAGCTTCATCCTGCAAACGACATGAACTCATCCTTTTTATGGCTGCATAGTATTCCATGGTATATATGTGCCACATTTTCTTTATCCAGTCTGTCTTTGATGGGCATTTGGGTTGGTTCCAAGTCTTTGCTATTGAGAACAGTGCCGCAATAAACATAGGTGTGCATGTGTCTTTATAGTTCAATGTTTTAAAATCCTTTGGGTACATACCCAGTAATGGGATTTCTGGGTCAAATGGTATTTCTAGTTCTAGATCCTTGAGGAATTGCCACACTGTCTTCCACAATGGTTGAACTAATTTACACTCCCACCAACAGTGTAAAAGCATTCCTATTTCTCCACATCCTCTCCAGCATCTGTTGTCTCCAGATTTTTTAATGATCACCATTCTAACTGGTGTGAGATGGTATCTCAATGTGGTTTTGATTTACATTTCTCTAATGACCAGTGTTGATGAGCTTTTTATCATAT
>CAUYLG010019908.1:0-29744 GCA_963573385.1 Cacajao melanocephalus
TTTTGCACTGGTTTCTTCCCATTTTTGTGGATTTATCCACCTGTCATCTTTGTAATTGCTGACTTTCAGATTGGGTCTGAGTGAACATCCGGCTTGTTGGTGATGAAGTTTTTTCTGTTTCTTAGTTTTCCTTCGGCGGATGCCCGTTCCCCACAGAGCTTGGCCTTCCCGGGTTCAGTTGTGCTTACTGTGAAACTCTCAGTCCTCAGTGCTTCCAATTGCTGTTCTCCTTGTGGGGATGGGACCAGCCGAGCCCGACTCAAAGGGCACCCAGTCGTGTATACTCCGCACTGAGAAGCGCGGCGCCGTGCTGGGGCGCCGGCAAAACAGCTGCGCCGGCCAAAAGAGTTGCGCTGGTGACACGTGTGGCTCCTCCGCTGGGAATCTCCCAGTTTGTGGGCCACAGAAATTCGTCTGAAATTGTGGCATCCACTCGCTCTCTGTGCTTTCACTGGGAGCTACAATCCTGAGCTGTTGTTAATCGGCCATCTTGGATCTCTCTGCCCGGTGATGAAGTTTTTTCTGTTTCTTAGTTTTCCTTCGGTGGACGCCCCTTCCCCGCAGAGCTGGACCTTCCTGGTTCAGCTGTGCTTACTGTGAAACTCTCAGTCCTCAGCGCTTCCAATTGCTGTTCTCCTTGTGGGGATGGGACCAGCCGAGCTGGACTCAAAGGGCACCCCATCCCGTATACTCCGCGCCAAGAAGCGCCGTGCTGAGGCGCTGGCAAAAAAGCCACGCCAGCCAAAGAAGTCGCGCTGGTGACCCGTGTGGCTCCTGCGCCGGGAATCTCCCAGTCTGTGGGCAACAAAAATTTGTCTGAAAGTGCGGCGTCCACTGGCTGTCTGCGCTTTCACTGGGAGCTACAATCCTGAACTGTTGTTAATCGACCATCTTGGATCTCTCCCGCATTTGCTTTTTAAGGTGTCACTTTATGTTCAGTGTTTAGGAAGCCCAGTTAATGTAATTAAAGATAAGGGCATTAAGAGTCTTAATGGGCAGTACAGGAAAGTCAGCTTTGTGAGAGAGATGTCTGTTAAAAGGACATGACCAGCCAGGTATTTATAAGGGGGAGATAGTATGAGCAGTGGTTGTCTTAGAGGGGTACAATTACTTGTTATTTTTTAAGTTCTTATCTTTAAAATTGTCTGTATTTTCTGTTTTCCCTCCTGCAGAGAGCACAGCCCTTGTTCAATATTTCTTTCTTTCTTTAAAAATAAGTTGGAAGATCTTTTTTAAAATTTACAAAAGCATCACTTATTCATTATAGGAAGAACAATACTAAGATGTAAGAAAATAGCTGGGTATGGTGGCTCATGCCTGTAATTCCAGCACTTTGGGAGGTTGAGATGGGAGTCCAGGAGGTTGAAGCTGCAGTGAGCCATGATTGTACCACTACACTCCAGCCTGGCGACAGAGAGAGACCCTGTCTCAGAAAAATAGTAACAGCCTATTGAGGATCCAAACACCTTTTTCCCATGTAGAGAGAGAGACACACACACACACACACACACACACACACACAAATAGTAACAACCTAGTGAGGATCTTCACCTTTTTCCCATGTAGACACACACACACACACACACACACACACACACACACACCCCTACACACACCTACACACAAAATAGTAACAGCCTAGTGAGGATCCAAGCACCTTTTTCCCGTATAGACACACACACACACACACATACACACACACACACACACACACACACAGAAACTGGGTTGGTTTTTAAATTGCTTTTTTTCATCACCTTACATGCCACCTGGATTTTTTTTTCTTTGCTATAATACGTTATTGCTATCACTTCGGGCCTTGTATATATTTAATTTATACTTGTTCGCTGCATAATATTCCATAGTGTGGATACACTGTTGCCTCTTCATTGGGGCGGTCAGGTTATTTCTAGTTTTTGCTGCTGTAAATGCTGCTGCATAAACATATATATTCATCTAACTGTGTAGGTGCTTTTTTTTCCTGAGGGGCCAACAGGAAGTGTGTTTTAAGTGTTCTAATAGCTATTTTCAAACTCCAAAAGACTACTGCAATTTACAGTTCTTAATTTTTGAAGTGCAATAAAATGTTCTCCGAGGGCACTGAACTAACTAAGAACGCTGTGTTCCAGTTCCAGGTCTGATATATGAAGTTGGGCACATTTGTGTGAAATGTAGAATTTCTGTTTAGACTCATGTGCTCACGTGTGATAATGGGGGGATTCGAGAGTCTGCCAATTCCTTTCTAACCCAGTGGTTGGTTTTACGGTTCCATGCAGTCTTCAGGAGTTGTATCCATTTCTTTCTTCAGATTAATTTTCAGAGGAATCCAGGAACCTGGGAGGGCTATGCATCTCTGAAGAAGACAGAGACCTATGGTCTTATTTGTTCTTTATACTTCTGAGCTTAGAGCCAGGATCAGGACTGTAAAGGGGCAGGACCAGAGGGACACAGGAGGTATTTCTCAGAGCTTTCTAGGATTTCGCTCCAGATTAAAAATCCCCCTTGCATTTAGTTGACTAGAACATAAGATAGAAGCCACACCTTGGCCAAGTTGAGGTGAGCACTTGGAAAGAGCAGTGGTGATACTGACATTTGCACTGATCACCCACCTGTCCACTCTGTTCCCAGGTGTGCCGACATGTGAAGAATGGGGACATTCTGCTACTGAACCGTCAGCCTACCCTGCACAGACCCTCCATCCAGGCCCACCACGCCCGCATCCTGCCTGAAGAGAAAGTGCTGCGGCTCCACTATGCCAACTGCAAGGCCTATAATGCTGACTTTGATGGAGATGAGATGAATGCCCATTTCCCCCAGAGTGAGCTGGGCCGGGCCGAGGCCTATGTCCTGGCCTGCACCGATCAGCAGTACCTTGTTCCCAAGGTAGGTCTGGCCTTGAGGCCATTCTGTGGTCATCGTTGGCATGACTTAGCACTTTTAACCTGGGCCCTGCTAGCTCCTTGGGTCATCGGGCAGCTCCAGGACAGGGGCACCTGGAATGGAGGGTCCTGGTTTCTCCCAGGTGGGGCTTTTAGCCATCTAGTTGCTTAGAGGCTGGGAAATGTTTATTTCTTGCTGCGTCATAAAATGTAAATCACGACAGAAATTGTGATAGCCGTCCCAGAAAGCCAACCTTAGTAGCTGCATAATAGGTCTTGTGTTCAACACTTAAGTTTGGATTCTGCAACTTAATAGCCCCCGGCCAGCATTAGTATCCCAACACTGTAATGGTTCTCATGGTCCACAGATGACTTTGATCCTTTGTTCTGACAAACATGAGTTTTAAGAAGCAGCCTAACCCCAAGGGCCCAGAAGAAATCCCCCAATAGCCCATGAAGGCATTCCCTCTCCTCTTTGAATCCCTTCCTTCTTTCTCCAACTTCAGTCCTCAAGGGCAACCCCATGTGGTCACAGCTGTCCAGAGGGTTACGTGGGTAGGATAGAACTTCCTCCCCACTCTTCTGAGCAGCTGACTCATGGCCAGGAGCGGCAGGGGCCTGAGTCAGTGTGTGCTCATGGGAGGGACAGAGCGAGGAAAGAGGCAGGCTGCAGGGAAGAGGTCAGAGTGTATTCCAGTGCGTGCTTCGCCCTCACTACCCACCCAAAGGTCTGAGACCTCCTAAACTGTAAGCTGTTTGCACCACAGTGATTCACAATTATACATCATTCATTTGGATCGTGGTGGAGTATGAAGAATAATCGTAACGTCAAACGAAGGTTCCCATTTCCCAAGTACTTTTTCAGTGCCATACACTGTGCAGAGAGCACATTAGAAGCTCCTCATTTTACCCTCCCCACAGTCCTTGGAGGTAGATGCTATTCATGCCCACATTTTACACTTGAAGGATTCATGTAACTTTCCCATGGACACCCAGCTGAGAAGCAGGAGGAAGGACAAGGAGCTCCTGGATCTTCCTGGGGTTCATGCTGCAACACGGATGGAGAGCTCTGTACACAGGGAGTGCCTGGGGCTGCTCAGAGATGCTTAGCATCAGTCAGCATCCTCTGCTCCTTGGAATCAGGCAGGTGGCGAGGAGCCTGGCATCCCAGCCCCCTTTCCCACCAGATGCATCACTGTGGCTTCACGAGGGTCCCAGTTGTTTGAGTTGGCCTTTCCTTTCTCTGGCCACCTATGTGGGCTGTGGATTACTGAAGAGATAAATGTAGGAAGAAGTGGTGAAGGGGCCACTCAGATTACTTGGAAATTAAAAAAAAATACATTTGCTAATTTGAAAAGTGGCTTTTTATGTTTTCATGTAAATAATGTAGCTCTCATGGTGGCAGTGAAAGCTGACATTTATTAGGTGGACCACAGGCCTTAGGCACTGCTGTAAGCAGTTTGCAGACATTCCCTTCCTTATGAGGTTGATGTGATTTTCAGACAAGGAAACACCAAGTGAGTAATATGTCAGCCAGCAGTGAGACCAAGACTCGAACCTAGCAGCTTTGGATGACCCCTTCCCCTCCCCGCCTATGTGCTTGGCTGTGTGTGTTCTTAGCTCCACTTGACAGGCAAGGCTGGGACTAAGGGACAGCAGGTGAGAGGAAGCAGCTCCCAGGACTGTGTGGGTCTCTGACTCTATAGCAGCCGAATCATATTTCACCAGAGGGGATACTACCAGGGAGCAGCAGATGGTTTTTTGCTGGCAGAGTGACTTGAGGCATTAGCTGTGTGGGGAGTTGAGGCGCTCTGAAGTCCTCAGACCAATGACCTTGAATGTGCTGTACTTGATTTTGATTAAATAAGGTGCAAAGCTGTAGGAGACTTCATGCTTACTTTGTTTCCTGCAGTAGGCTGACTTATGTAAATCCAAGTGGGCCTCATCACATGTTCATATGCCTAGGAGTTTTAGGTTGGGCATACACTTAAGGGAGACAGGAGAACACAGGTAAATAAGCTTATGTCAATAAATTAGTTTCTTAAAAAGAGAAAAGCTTATGGGAGATGGCTTGAAAATTCACTGTACTTTCATTGAGTTTCTTTTGTTAGAGGTAAAGAGCTTTTGATTCTTGACAAATTTTATTTAGTCTTTGGTGTAAATGCCAAGAAGTGGAATCCTTACATTTGCTAATGGTTATAAAAATGCAACATGTCTTTATTGGCAGAGTCCTAAAAGGACAAGAGCTGATTTAGTTAAATGAGAAAAACCAGTATTTTGGGGTCATTTTTCTTAGCGTATTTTTATTTCCCTTAGTTTCCATATTTCTTTGTTTATAATTCCATTTCTTCCCTATTACCAGGTTCTCTTCCTTAACTAACCATAACACCAAATTAAGGTACATTTTGGCGTTGGTTTTATGTACTTAATAGTTTTGTGGTGCCTTTTTACTTAAAATAGGAGTTGAGTGGAATGCTATTTCTTTTCCATGAAAACAGTTAAACTTTTCATTTATGCGTTAATTTTTGGACTAATTTTTTTTCCTTCTGTTTATTTATTGAGGGCCTGTGCTTTGTGGAAAGTTTTAAAACAAGGCTTAAGATATGTTTCCTGACTTCTACTTAGTCAGCTGGAAGATTCAAGTTACCGAATACCCTATTCCCAAAGCATCCTGACCAGAGACATTAATTATAATGTCATTTTGCTGTGCTATTAAGGAGAACAGTATAGCAGACAATTTTCTGGGGTTTTGATTCAGAGATGTTCTTTCTGAGTCAAAGCAGGATTTAGGAAATTTAGAATTATAAGTAGACCTTTAGCAATTGCTTTAATCAGCATTCTGCCATAGAATTTGTGATTATTGCATTGAAAGCAATTTAGCCATTAAAGTAATTGTCTAGTCATGGAAAAATCTGGACAGACAGAGGAAAAGGCACTGAATAGATCACAGAACTTGTAATTATGTTCTTTAAGGAAAAAAACAAAAGGAAAAATCATTATCTGCCCCCCAAAGATTGTGAGATGAGTCAAATCCATAATACTGGTTTGGGTTTTTCTCCCAAGCAAAATAAGACCACATAGGTAGCAAGAGGTAGAGTGTAATTTTTTGTGTGTGTTAAGTAAAAGCCTTCATAAGAAGGGCTGTGTGCTCCATCTGATCTTGCCTTATGTCTGTGCCACCTTTCCAGCCCATCTGTAATCATTATATTTGAGTTTACATTGAGCCTATCACTGTAGTGTTTAGCCATTTGACAGGGATCCTTTTTTTAGCCGTTGAGTTAGTACATGTGGTTAAATTTCTGGTGCTTCTCTCAGGCTGCATTTGTGAGTTCCTTTAGCCTTAGTTCTAAAACATGACCATACTGTTGGCTAGTATTTAACAAATAATCAAATGATTAACAATCTTTATATCTAAGGCACAGGTTTTTCTCAAATTTCTATAAACATTGAAAAGTTTACAAAAGCTACATCTTAAAGAACGTCAGTGAGCATAACTATTTTTACTTTAGCATGCGTTATGTTGCTATGGACACAGACCCGACATAAGGTTCAGGAGACTGGGGCTCAGAATGGCTGTGAAAGTGTCAAATGAAATTAATGCACTCACCAAATCTCAGGCTTTTCATAAAAGCCCTTGTTTTTGGCATCTGGTAGATAATAGCCTTTATTAAGGGCTCACCATGAACCCTGTGCAGTGTTGTGAAGAGATAACTAATAATGACTATTCTCCCTTCTGCAGTCATGTGCATCAGGCCCACTCACAACTCTCTTGAGGAACCTGTGCTGGAACCCCTTCCTCTCTATACTGGCCAACTCACCCCTCAGGCCTCAGCTGTAAGACTGCCCTTCAGAGGGGCAATTTCTGACCATCCCCCTCATTTGACCCATCCTGTTATTTTCCTCTTTAGCATTTAAAACACTTCGTGATACTGTATTTATCCAATCATTTGTTTACTGTCTAGCTCTTCTTCATCATAAAGGACCATGTCTGTTTGGTCCCCTGGAGTAGGGAAAAGTCTACCCAGTGCCTCGGCATTCAGGAGGCTCCCGATAAATATTTGTTGAGTGCATGACTGATTTACAGAGGAGCCAAGCCAGAAATGTGTGAAAAATACTAAAGCATAAAACCAAAGTATAAAAACAAGAACACAGCTGACAGCAGCCAGACCAAATTTAGGCATAAGTGCCAAAAATATGCTGGAGTAACTAGAACCAGATGGGATTAAACAGAGAAGGCTTGGGGGAACTGGATGAGTTTGAAGCAGTTTTGATATAGCATAGTGGACTAATGGCAAATGTAGAAGCCAGTGCTAAACGCTGGTCATGTGCTTTGGGAAGCAGTTTGTTCCCAAACAAGAACATAGTGAGAATGTGGGTGAGACAAGATGGGTAGAAGGGCGTTTGCTAGAAAGTGGCTTCCAGGCAGGTGATTAAGGATTAGAGTTTGACTTAAAATTTATGTTCATTCTTCTTGTCTTTTCTGTTTTGGTTTATAGGATGGCCAACCATTGGCGGGACTGATCCAGGATCACATGGTTGCAGGTGCAAGCATGACTACTCGGGGTTGCTTTTTCAGCCGGGAGCAGTATATGGAGCTTGTGTACCGAGGACTCACGGACAAAGTGGGGCACGTGACACTCTTTCCTCCTTCTATCCTGAAGCCCTTTCCGCTGTGGACAGGAAAACAGGTAATTAGGAGAGAACAGCCAGTGTATGTAAGAAAAGGAAATACGCCGCTCATGTAAAAGCTTTTATTTTCAAAAGAGCCCAGACCAGAGACAGAGAAATGGCTAAGCCAGCAGTAGTCTGACTTTCCCCTTTGTTTGGGGTTCCTGAGTCTGGGTGGCTTCAAGGGAGAGTCTGCCAAGAGTAGACTGCATAGTTTCTGTCCTTTGCTTCTAACTTAAATTTGGTGTCCTCATAATACAAATATGGTGGTAGTAGGCAGTGGTGCTGGTAGAGTGATAGTAATATTTGTTGGGAAGTTCCATGTGTTTGCTGAATGCTTTAGACATGTTATCTGAATTAATCCTCAAAACTAATCTGCAATGCAGAGACCATTATTAGCTCCCTTTAGGAGATGAAAATTACGTGCCCAAGTCTACAGGAGACAGATCAAACCCAGGACTTTCCAACCCTTGAAGCATCATACCATACTTTCTCTCCAAGTAACCAAATAATAATATATGTGGTGACCAAACAATGAAAAACAGTAAAATATGTTCTACTCTTGCCTGAGTCTCCAAGTTCAACCTTAAGGATCAACTTGTAGTTTGCTATGTGATCTTGGTCTGTAAGTCTCCATTCCTCATCATTTTCTGGGGCAGTAGAAATTAACTAAGCTAAGTTCTGATTCTAAACATGGTTTTTCTCTGTGAAACCAGACTGTCACCCAGGCTGGAGTGCAGTGGCGCGATCTCAGCTCACTGCAACCTCTACCTCCTGGGTTCAATCGATTCTCCTGCCTCAGCCTCCTGAGTAGCTGGGACTACAGGCAGCCACCACCATGCCTGGCTAATTTTTGTATTTTTAGCAGAGACAGGGTTTCACCATGTTGGCCAGTATGGTCTCGATCTCTTAACCTCGTGATCCGCCCACCTCGGCCTCCCAAAGTGCTGGAATTACAGGCCTAAGACACCACGCCCCAGTGGTTATCTGTTTCTTGATTGAGCTTTAATAGTTCATGTTTTTCAGGGAATTTGTCCATTTCATCTAAGTTATTGAATTTATAGGCACAGAGTTGTTTGCAATGTTCCTTTGTTGACCTTTTCTATCTGTAATGCCTGTAGTAGTATCACTTCTCTCATTCCTGACATCGGTAATTTGTGTCTTCTCTTTTCTCCTGATCAATTTGCCTACAGGTTTATCAGTTTTGTTGTTCTCAAAAAGAAGTTTCTGGTTTATTGACTTTATTTTTTCTGTTTTCTATTTCATTGATTTTACTCTGATCCTTATCACTCCCTTTCTTTTGTTTACTTTGGTTGGTTTAATTTGCTCTTTTTTTCCCTAGTTCTTTAAGTTTGAAGCTGAAGTCAATTTGAGACCCTTTTTCTTCTTTTCAATCTAGGCATTTTATGTATAAATTTCCCCCTTAAGTTCTTCTTAATTTGCATCCCGCAAATTAATATGTTGTGTATTCATGAGAATACTTTCTGATTTCCCTTTTGATTTTTCTTTTTGACTCATGAGTTTTTTAAAAACACATTATTTAGAAGTACAAATATTGAGGGCTTTTCCAAATATCTTGTTTGTTGATTTCCAATTTAATTTCATTATGCCCAGAGATTATACCTTGGATCCTTTTAAAATCCTTTGTACCAAATGAGCTTAGGAAATAGGCCCAGGTTTTGCTTCTGTCGTGGGTAAAGTTTTTCAGTGTATCTCCAAAGGTTGGTACAGGCAATTTTTTTTTTCCGCATAGGTGAAAAGGGCAAGAGTGACTACACTACACTAGAATTTGTTCATGGTTTAGCCTGTTGCTACAGAGAAAAACCATGTTTAGAATCAGAAGATAAGGAACTTAGCTTAGAAAGTTTATATCTACTGCCCTGGGAAATGGAAGTTTTGGCTGTTCCTCCAGGACATTTCATACAGGCTCTTGATTGATTTTCTATTTACAAATCGAAGATCTCTCATTATTTGTTCAAAGAGCATGAAAAGAAAGGGAATTTGCCTCTCATTGCAAATCTCAAGTGTGTAGCTAGATGCACATTCACAAAGTGAATACATCTTTGCAAACTGTTACCCAGATTAGAAAGTAGCATATCACCAGCACCCCCAGAAGACCCCTCCATGGCCCCTCCCAGTTTCCACCCTTCCTGAAAGGTAAATTACTAACTTGACTTCCAACACTGTAAACAAGTTTTGTCTTTACTTGAAGCTTATTTAAATAAAATCTTTGTGTATTACCCATGTTATTGTATATAGCAGCAGGTTTTTCATTTTTATTGCTTTATAATATTCTATAATGTGAATATGTCATCATATATTTATCCATTTTTCTATGGATGTACATTTGTGATGTGCCTGCTCAAATCTTTTGCCTATTTTCGATTCTGTATCATTTTCTTATTGACAGACAAGAGATTTTTAAAAATATAGTTTGATGTGAGCCAATTACTGGATACATATATTGCAAATGTCTTCTACTTGGTGCCTAGCCTTTTCACCTAATGCCATTTTCTAATGACCAGAAGTTTCTAATTTACAGCTCCCTAATCTTGGCTTTTTTTGACTAGTCCTATAGGAGCTATTTGCCTGCCCTAAGGTCTTGTAGATATTCTCCTCTGTTATCATCTAGTAGCTGTGTTGTTTTACCTTTCACACTTAGGTCTGCTATCTGCCTAGGGATGATTTTTGTGGATGTGCACGAAGTGAGGTTAGGGGTCAAGATTCATATTTTCCCATATGGATACCCTATCCAGTGAATGCAACATCATTTGTTGAAAAGTCCATTTCTCTACTGCTAGTATTCCTGTATCACAAACCAAGTAGCAATATATGAGAGGGTCAAGAAAAAAAGAAAAGACTGTCTCGAATATTTTGGAGTCTTCATATTTCCATATTAATTTTAAAGTTAACTTGTAAACTTTCACACTGTGCACACAAATACCTGCTAGGATTTTTTTACTGGGATTGCATTGTCTCTCTAGGTCACTTTAGGGAAGAATCAACATGTTTACAATAGTGAGTCATCTAAATTATGAACATAGTATGTCCTTCAATTATGTAAAAGCCTTAGGCTTCTTTTCATTAGAGTCACTCCTGGGTATTGCTATGGGAGATGTATTGTTTATTAAGTTTTCTAATTGTTTATGGTTGGTATCTAGAAATACAATCAATTTTGTATATTGTCCTTATAGTCAACAAGCTTTATGAATTCAGTTATTAGATCTCTGTTCTTCAGACTCTTTTAAACTATAAAAGTAAACAAGGTTGTTGGTAAACATAAAAGGAAAATCTCCCTTTCTCCGCAACCCCACTCTCCATATCACACATACTCTCATAGAAAATAAATAAGAATGAGGCCGGGCATGGTGGCTCATGCCTGTAATCCCAGCACTTTGGGAGGCCAAGGTAGGCGGATCACATGAGGCTAGGAGTTTGACAGCAGCCTGGCCAACATGGCCAAATCCCGTCCCTACTAAAAATATAAAAATTAGCCATGGGTGATGGTGCATATCTGTAATCCCAGCTACTATCCCAGACTGAGGCACAAGAATTGCTTGAACCTGGGAGGCAGAGGTTGTATTGAGCTGAGATTGTGCCACTGCACTCCAGCCTGGCTGACAGTGCAAGACTCTGTCTCAAAAATAATAAAAGAAATAAGAATAAGATCATATCATACCATCCCTGGGACTGTTCAGGAGAACCATGAACCACAGGTAAATCTGACATTCAGTTTTGAGCTTATGTTTAAAACTACCGGTTTAACCATGACATCCTGGTACCTGAAGCATGCATCTTCCTGATCACCAGGCACACGGACCTCAGATTTGGCTGATCTTTAAGATAGCTTACGCTGAATGAGCCACCAAGTCCTCCAAAGGGAACTCCATTTTATCAGGCTGTCTTGATTTTTTCACTGGGACCACACTAACACACTCCAAATACAGCAAGAAGTTCATTTAAATGTTTTCATAGGCTATGTCGACAAATGTTTTTGTAATTGTTTTGTGACTGATTTCATTCACTGGATGTACTAGGGGCTCATTCCGTGTCTGTACGTGTAGACCTGCCTCATTCTTTTTAACCCCTCCTGTGTTATATTCAGTGATACAGATATACCATAGATGACTTAACTGTCCCTCTATTAATGGATATTTAGATTATTACCTGTTTTTTTTTTTTTTTTACTATTCTAAACAGTGCTGTAGTGAACAACCATTTCTGTATATATTAGTGCACTTTCATTGATATATCTCTTTTTTAAAAAATTTTTGTAGAGCTGGGGTTTCACTATGTTGTCCAGGCTGGTCTTGAACCCCTGGCCTCAAGTGATCCTCCTGCCTCAGCCTCCCAAAGTGTTGAGATTACAGGCATGACCCACCATGCCTGGCCAAGTATATCTTTTAGATAAATCCCTAAAGTATGATTGCTGGGTAAAGGATATAGACCTTTCAGTATTTTTTTTTAAATTCATTTTATTTTTGTTTGTTATGTTTTTTTGAGATGGAGTCTCACTCTCTTACCCAGGCTGGAGTGCAGCTCACTGTACCTCTTACCCAGGCTGGTTGCAGCTCACTGCAACCTCCGCCTCCTGGGTTCAAGCGATTCTCCTGCCTCAGCCTCCTGAGTAGCTGGGATTACAGGCATGCACCACCACGCCCAGCTAATTTTTGTATTTTTAGTAGACACTGGGTTTCACCATATTGGCCAGACTGGTCTCGAACTCCTGACCTTGTGATCCACCTGCCTTGGCCTCCCAAAGTGCTGGGATTACAAGTATGAATGAGCCACAGTGCCTGTCTAAATCCATTTTATTTTTAAGACTTTTTTAAAAGCTTAATACAGGCTTAGTATAAATAATAATTCCCATAGATAGTGCTACCCTTCTAGGTTTAAGAAAACATTGCAGTTTTTTTTCTCCCTAGCATAGTTTATGACCAGAAAGCAAATTATACATTTCTAGAATGTTAATGCAGGAGACTTTAGTTCCTCTTCTCTGGGTCCCTTATGTTTTTTTTAATTGAGATATAATTCATATTCAACATAAAATTTACCATTTCATGAGGTAGGATTGCTTGAGGCTAGGAGTTCAAGACCAGCCTGGCAGCACAGTGAGACCCCTATCTCTATAAAAAATTTTAAGAATAGCTGGACATGGCAGCACATGCCTGTAGTCGTAGCTACTTGGGAGGCTGAGGTGGGATCTATCACTTGAGTTCAAGAATTTGAGGCTGCAGCAAGCTATGATTGTGCCACAGCACTCCAGCCTGGGTGACAGAGCAGGACTCTGTCTCTTTAAAAAAAAAAAAAGTACCATTTCAAAGTGTATAAGTCAGTGGTTTTTAGTGTATTTACTATGTTGTGCAACCATTAACACCGTGTAATGCTAGAACATTTCCATCACCTCAAAAAGATGACGTGTACCTAATAAGGAGGGTACAGCAGTCAGTCCCAATTCCTCCTTCCTCCTTACCCCCTGACAACTACTTTCTACCTCTATGCGTTAGCCTGTTTTGCACATTTCATATAAGTTGTGTCATACAATATGTGGCCTTTTATGACTTATTTCTTTTACTTAATATTTTCAAAGTCCATCCATTTTGTAATATGTAATAGTACTTTATTCCTCTTTATGGATGAATAACAGTCCATTGTTTTCTGTGTATCCATTTGTCAGTTGATAAATGGATAGTTTGAGTTGTTTCCATTTTTTTGATATTACAAATAACCCTGCAATTAACATTTGTGTACCAGTTTTTGTATGAACATGTGTTTTCAGTTTTCTTGGGTATATACCTAGGAGAAGAATTGCTGCATCATGTAGTAATTCTATAGTCAACTTTTTTGAGGAACTTTCAAACTATTTTTCAAATCAGCTGTACCATTTTACATTTCCACTAGCAATGTATGAAGGTCTCAGTTACTCCACATTTTTACTAACACTTACTTTTTGTTCTTTTTTATAGATTCTACTTCTAATTCTAGTTCTATTTCTGCCACCTCTATTGTTAGTTCCTCCACTGAAGTCTTGAACCCCTGAAAGTCATACTTAAGGGTTGGAATCAACTTCCAAACGCCTGTTAATGTTGATATTCCTCCCATGGATCACAAATGTTTTTAATGACATCTAGAATGGCAAATCCTTTCCAGAAGGTTTTCCATTTACTTTGCCCATATCCATCAGAAGAATCACTATCTATGGCAGCTATAGCCTTATGAAATGTGTTTCTTAAATAGTAAGGCTTGAAAGTCAAAATAACTCCTCTATCCATGGCATGCAGAATGGATGTTGTGTTAGTAGTCATGAAAACAGCATTAATTTCCTTGCACATCTTCATCAGAGGTCTTGGGTAACCAGATGCATTGTCAATGAACAGTAGTATTATTTTGAAGGAACCTTTTTTTTTTCTGAGCAGTAGGTCTCAAGAGGAACTTAAAATACTCAGCAGAACAAGTTGTAAACAGATGTGCAGTCATCTAGGCTTTGTTGTTCCATTTCTAGAGCACAGGCAGAGTAGATTTAGCATAATTCTTAAGGGCCCTAGGATTTTCAGCATGATAGATGTGCATTGGTTTCAACTTAAAGTTACCAGCTGCATTAGCCCCTAACGGGAGAACCAGACTGTCCTTTGAAGCTGTGAAGCCAGACTTCTTTCTAGCTATGAAAGTCTTAGATGGCATCTTCCAATAGAAGGCTATTTCATGTACACTGAAAATCTGTTGTTTAGTGCAGCAACCTTCATCAGTGATCTTAGCTAGATCTCTTTCTGGATAACTTGCTGTTGCTTCTGGCTTTTTTTTTTCTTTGAGACAGTTTCACTCCTGTTGCCGAGGCTGGAATACAGTGGCACAATCTCAACTCACTGCAACCTCTGCTTCCCGGTTCAAGCAATTCTCCTGCCTCAGCCTCCTGAGTAGCTGGGATTACAAGTGCCCACCACCATACCTGGCTAATTTTTGTATTTTTAGTAGAGACAGGGTCTCACCATGTTGGCCAGGCTGGTCTCAAACTCCTGACCTCAGGTGATCCACCTCGGCCTCCCAAAGTGCTGGGATTACAGGCATGAGCCAGCCACCGTGCCTGGCCTGTTGAGTATTTTTTCATGAAAGGGTGTTGGAGTTTATCAAATGCTCTTCTGCCCCCTTGATTTTATAGATGAAGTGGCAGGTCATATTTCCTTGTCCTTAGATGGGCGTGTTTCTGTTATCTTTCACACCAAGTTCCAGTCTTGACTATGCTCAGCTTGGGGGTCCCTACTGTGCATGTGGTATCTTGGTTGAGGTGCAGTTTGCAGTAGGCACCCCAGGGAAGTGTCACCCTCCTGCCTTTACTCCCTCACCCCTCTCACCTCACAGTGCTGGCCTTCTGCGGAGCTGAGGCACGGAGAGTATGGGTCATGACCTTTCTGGTCATCTTCTGCCAAGAAAACAGGGAATATTTTTTGCTCTCTTTAATGATACTGTTGCCCACTGTCCCCTACTCCTAGTGCACATGGGTTAAAAGGCAGCTGCTTTCATAACTGCCCTACCCCATTGCGCATATTTTTAAATTTTTTTTATTTTTTTAGACAGAATCTCACTCTCTCACCCAGGCTGGAGTGCACTGGCGTGATCTTGGCTCACAGCAATCTCCGCCTCCTGGGTTCAAGTAATTCTCCTGCCTCAGCCTCCTGAGTAGCTGGGATTATAGGTGCATGCCACCATGCCCGGCTAAATTTTCTATTTTTAGTAGAAATGGGGTTTCACCATGTTGGCCAGGCTGGTCTCGAACTCCTGACCTCAAGGGATTCACCCGCCTCGGCCTCCCAAAGTGCTAGGATTACAGGCATGAGCCACCACACCTTCACTGCACACATCTAAAGACACTACTTTGTAGGGCCTGCTGCAGGCACACTAAGCGCTGTTGATGGCAGTTAGTCTCCCAGCTCTGGAGCCTGTCACACCTGCTGGTCTGCCCCTGCCCTGCTCCATCTCTGGGAATGTATGCACCTGCATTCGGCCCTTCTGGAGCCAACTCTGGTTATCCCCAGATAAAGCTGCCTCCCTTTGATCTCTCTGCAGAACAGCTGCTTGAGAAAGTGCTTCTCTTGGCTTCCTGTTACCAACTGCTTGTTGGGTGGATGACCCCTCTGAGGGATCCAGATGGGGGCAGGGAAGGATTCCCTGGCCTTTCAGTAGCTATAATTCCAGTGATAGTAAAGAAATATCTGCATATGTGGCATAAAATGAAAACAATTTACTTTTTCCTCTCCTTCCTTTGGTCTATTAAGGAATTTAATTCAAGTCTAGGGGGTTATTCACTTTAAGAACTATTTCAGTGAGTAAAAATCGCAGTTAAGTTCTTAGTCGTGTAGTTTTGTTTTCATTCCTAACTGGTTTAAATCAAAACTAAGATCACCCTGTCCTGAGGGTGGACCTGTCTGTTTTTCTTGCCATACCTGAGATCATCAGAATTGGCATTACAAGGGCAGGAGGTCCTAAAAGGGAAGTTCTCATCTTTTCTTTTTGCCTCTTTTTTCAGTTTGTCCTCTTTTTCTTTGCAGGTTGTGTCAACACTGCTCATAAATATAATCCCAGAGGACCACATCCCACTGAACTTAACTGGAAAGGCAAAAATCACAGGGAAAGCCTGGGTGAAGGAGACTCCTCGATCTGTTCCTGGCTTTAACCCCGACTCAATGTGCGAGTCCCAGGTATGGCCACCCAGCTGTGTGGGGTGGAAACTTCTAGTTCCAGGGTTAGACAGATTGGTTTAAAACTGAGACAGAAATGGAGGCACATTCACAGAAGCAGGTACTGTGCTTCAGAAGAGAAGGCGTTGTGCCTGAGTTAGTGTCAGCTTTTGTTTTGGAAAGGTTCAGGGTTGATCTCCAGCATTTGACCGTTAGTATAAAACTCACAAGCAGTTGAGGAAGGCTTCTCCTGCAAAAAGGCTGAAATTGATTCTGCAAAGCTTGACAACGCAGAGTCCTGTTTTCCCACAAGACTGCTGAGTAGCTTGAGGTAATCAAACTGGTGTATGGTTCTATACCCTGAGCTTTGAGCCTTAGGAACCAGGCCGCAAGAGGGCAGGCCCAGGTCAGAGAGAGCTGTCCACACTGAAGATTTCCAAGGCCTCTGCGTGTTTCCAGTGGAGAAGTCCTTCCAGGTCGTCAGTGCACAATGCTTTATCACAGGTTCTTAACGGACAGTCCGTTCACCCCTGAAACAGGTTTCTTTTCCTTTATAGACTATATGCTTCGTGGGTGCTGCATTATACAGCTAGAAATGCTTTTCTATTCATTAGCTTTTAATGCTTTAACCCTGAAAGTACACATTCGGGCCTTAGAGGATGCTAGGAAGATTTTGTTGTTATTCCCAGGGTTCAAGGGAGGAAGTACCTTGGCCAAAGGCACAGTTATGAGGTTGAAGCTTGCCACTTCAGAAAGAACTTGTGACTAGAAGCTCCCATTTCTGGTCACAAGGTCTTTGTCAATGGTACTTTGACCTCAAGTCAATGTGGGTGGGTGTGGGAAGTAGGGAACATAAAAAACATGAAGAAAGTGTGAGAGAGAGAGAGAGAAAGAACTGCTGGTCTGTATATGCTTGCCTCTTTTATATTAAAAAATATGTGTATGTATGTGTGTGTGTGTGTGTGTGTGTGTATATAAATACTAGTTTCACATATGCCCTAGATTTTTCCATGAAGGATTTTAGGTGGGTCACAGAAGAGGGACATGCACAGCAAGGGTCACACGTGGAGCAGAGGGCAAGTGGCTCCCACAGGAGGCATCCCCCTCAGCCTGGCATTGGTGGCCTTGCTCTCTGCAGGTGATCATCAGGGAAGGGGAGCTGCTCTGCGGAGTTCTAGACAAGGCACACTACGGGAGCTCCGCCTACGGCCTGGTCCACTGCTGCTATGAGATCTACGGGGGTGAGATCAGCGGCAAGGTTCTAACCTGCCTGGCCCGCCTCTTTACTGCCTACCTGCAGCTCTACAGAGGCTTCACCTTGGGTAAGTGCCGGGCTCACTGCCCTGGGGCTCCCCTGGGGCAGTGACCCGGCCCCTTTTACTGCCAGTGCAGCTACCTGGCCATTTCCCAGGCCCAGGGCAAAGGGAGCTGTTCACACTGAAGATTTCCCAGGCCTCTGCGTGTTCCCATGGAGAAGGCTTTCCAGGCGCTACATTATGCAGCTAGAAATGCTTTTCTGTGTCCTCTCAGGAGCTGGGAAGCAACCAGGCTCCTCCTACAAAGGCGCCTTCGCTTGGCCAATCCTCTCCTCCACAGCCAGTGCTTATTCCCCTCCACAGTGTGAAACGGCACCCTGTGCCCATTTCCATTCTGTTCCTTTCCTAACGCCTCCCTTTACAGGTTTCTGTCCCTCAGACTGATTTCTCATACTTGTACAACCCCATTCCCTGCTACAAGTGGCTTTTCAGAATTCTTGGGGCCCATCCCACTCCACAGAGGGGCTTCGCTGTTGTCAGAACTGCCCACTGCCGGCTGGGCACGGTGGCTCACACCTGTAATCCCAGCACTTTGGGAGGCCGAGGCAGGCAGATTGCTTGAGCCCAGGGGTTCAAGATCAGCTTGGCCAACATGGAGAAACCCCATCTCTACTAAAAATACAAAAATTAGCCAGGTGTGGTGGCATGCACCTGTAATCCCAACTACTCGGGAGGCTGAGGCAGGAGAATTGCTTGAACCCGCGAGGCAGAGGTTGCAGTGAGCTGAGATTGTGCCATTGCACTTCAGCCTGGGTGATGCAGCAGCAGAACTGCCCACACCTTCCCAATACATTGAAGTCGTCAGTGCTCTTGGAAACACTATGCTGGGCAAACCTGTCAGCGTGATCCGAAGACAGGAAGAGGAACTACCTTAGTTGAGTTCTAGAAATGAGAGCATACTGTTTTAGGAAAGTGACTTTTATAAAGAGGCTTCACCTTGGGTGACTGCTGGGCTCACTGCCCTGGAGCTCCCCTGGAGCAGTCACCTGGCCCCTTTTAGTGTGGGCTTGACATCACATCTGCCCAAAGCCTCAGCCTCTGGCCCAGCTTATGGAGGACGCTGCACCTCCATGTACACAGAGCAGGGTCCAGCCCTCCTTCCACACTGTTCTCGTGAGGGGGACGCAAGATGGCACGTGTTGAGCATGCCCCGCAGTGCGCAGAGGCGTTGTCTGGTTCATGGTGGAAGTGAGGCTCCTCTGCTTCACAGACTTACTCGTGTGCAGACAAAGTGGGAGTCTCAGCGAAGGGCCTGTGGACCTGCATCTGCTGCAGTTGGAGTTTGTTCATTGGCACACACTAAAGCCTGCATTATACATTTTATTCTATTTTAATTGTATCATGTATTTAATTGTGGAAAAGTTAAAAAAAAAAAAAAAGACATACATGAAAATAATTTAAAATCACCCAGCATGCATTTGTCAGAGATAACCACTAATAGTAATTTGATGTCTGTTTTTCTGGACTTTTCTAGTGCAGATACATTTGGAAAAAGTGGGATCCTACACTACATACTCTGCTTCCCCCACCCACCCACCAAACGTCCAAATGTATTTGTAAATGTCCTTTGGGGTCAGCTAATACAAATCTACATGCTCATGTCTCGTAACTACAGATGATTCCATTCTTATGTATATATCATAGCTTATTTAACCAGTTCCTATAATTTAACATTTAGGCTGTGTCCAAATTTTCACGTTATTACTGGGATGAACATCCTTGAACATCTTGGCTTGTATGTTTCGTTATTTTACCAGGATAAGGATTATAAGTTATTAGTCTGTTTGGCAGCTGAAACTCACCTTCCGCCATCTTAATTCCTCTAAGAGGCCTGAGCCACTGCTGGGGACATCTGTGTCCAAGGTCACCCACTTCCAGTTGGGAATCAGACTAGAGTCCCTTCCAGGATAACCAAAGAAAGTGAAGCGTGATGACTACACCTCATGAAATGTGTATTTCAATTTCAAATGTTGACCTAAAATGAGCACAAGGTTTTCTGCTAACTAGAAAAAATCAGAGCACTTTTGAAGCAAAAATAGAGGAAGATTCCCACCCAGCTCATGATGAGGACCAAACTTAACAAAGGTGCCAGGCTTTAGCTCTGCTTGGTGCATGGTACAAAGAACAATTGGTCTCTTGAGTTGGAAGACAGTCCAGAGGCTCAGGGCTGCAAGAGGAAGCAGGGCCAAGCTGGGAGTGGGGCTACGAGGGAGAATAGGTGAGAGATTGACTTCACTCCAGTCCGTCTCAGCTAGAGGGGTCTGTGAAGGGCACAGCTAGATGGTCTGGAGCTGACCCCATGGGAAGGCCCACTTTGATGGTGTGGCTTGCTCACAGAGGAACTATTTCTTTCCCTTTCTGCTCACACATGTTCTTAGAAGTCCTCCAGGACCTTGCATCGGGAATTCCAAATATTTCAGCCCCATCTTTTGAACAGTACAGCTACTGTTTTCTTTCTCACTCAGCTCTTGGCTGAGGGACTTTTGAGTCCAGTAACCCTCACAGGTAATAGACAGGAACTAGTTTGATCAAGAGTTGGTGTGGAAAGACCTACTTCTGCCCAAGATGAGGAATTCCTCATCCCTTTGAGCCAGAAAGGCAGGCTTCACTGAAGTGACCCAGACTTCAGTGACCCAGGCTTCAGTGACCCAGGCTGTCATCCTGAGGCGATGCTGAGGGACCTCTGGTGGTGGTCCCTGTCACCCAGGCTTGGGTGTGTCTGTGTGTGTGCCTGCACAGGCATACTCAGCTATGTAGGGTGGCCCCTGTGACACGTGGCTTCTGGGACCCCAAACTAGGATGTTCTCTGTCTCTCTCTCCCTCTCCCTCCTCCGCCCCCTTCCTTCCCTGAGCTTACCTTTTTATCCAGAACCTCTTCTATACCTTCAGCCCATTCAACTAACACGTATCTATGGAATAGAGGTAGTATAGCTGGTGGCTAAGAGCATGAATTTGGGGCCCAGGCCTGGGTTTATTTCTGCCTATATGACTGCGAGAAAGTAGCCCAATTTTGAGCCTGAATTTTGTCATTTGTAAAATGAGGATTATAAGGTTTGGGCTCTAAGAGATGGTGGCAATCTATTAATAATGATGTTAATATCATCTTCATTACTCAGGTTTTCCTGCGTCTATGCCACTGGGCTCTGTGCTCTGACCTTACTGAGTTTACACTCTGGTGGGAGAAGTCAGGCCTGAGGTCCCCTACATGCTTGTCTGTTTCACTTCACAGGTGTGGAAGACATTTTGGTGAAGCCAAAGGCAGATGTCAAGAGGCAACAGATCATTGAAGAATCCGTCCACTGCGGGCCCCGGGTAAGGAGGGCCTTTGAGGCAGTGGTCTGCCCTAGAGGTGTGAAGTGTGCTCCCAGTTGAAACCCACATCCTCCTCATTTGGCCACAGCCTCCAATGTGTTTCTGTTCTCATTCTAGGCTGTCAGGGCTGCATTAAACCTGCCAGAAGCCGCATCATATGATGAGGTCCGAGGAAAATGGCAGGATGCCCATCTGGGCAAGGACCAGAGGGATTTTAACATGATTGATCTGAAGTTCAAGGAGGAAGTGAACCATTACAGCAATGAGATTAACAAGGTTAGCCCAGCATTGCATGCACTTATCCCCACCATTTTGAATGCTGATTTTTTAAAAATTACATTTTGATTCTCACCCAGGCCCTATGGAGCACTTTGGCTGTTTAACAGCTGCCTAGGTGAGATGTGAGGTGGGATGGGTCAAACCCATTGTTTAGAAGAGCCCAGGGCTTTGTTCCCTCCCCCGGTAGGCTCTAGATAGGCCTCGAAATAGTGCCAAGAGAGAATGCTTTGTGCTGTTTTTCTTTTTAAGTGTTTTTATTTTGGGGTGACTGGATCAAAGGGGCTGAATGGGGCCACTAGGGGTGAATAAGCAGGATGAGGGACCCACATCGCCCCTGCTGCTTGTGCAGCAGAGCCAGGAGTAAAGGCTTAGGTTCCAGTTCTGCTCTGCCTTGAACTTGCCGTGTGGCCTTGGGCAAGTGCAATAACAAGTCCATGCCTTGGTTTCCTCACCTGGAAGTAGGTTGTAAGGGGCACCCCCTCATAGGGCTGCAGAGAGGCTTAAGGAGCTACTATTACACAATGCCAAGCCAGTTCCTGGGCAGTTGAGAAAGGAGAGGGAAATCCCTGCATGAGCTGAAACCACAGCCTGCTTTTCTCTGCCTTTCTGCCCCAGAGCCAGGGCTCTCCATCCTGCTGCTTAGAGGAACTGGCCTGGCCCTCACCCTGCCTCCTGGGCTCTGGGGCCCAGCCTGAGGAGGGCAGGAGGAGGTAATGCCGACTCTCATCAAAAGTCAGAGTTTGTCTGTGTTGCTCTCTTGCCTGGCTTTTAGCATCCCTTAGGTGGTGGAGAAGATAGACCTCTCAGTGGGGAGCAGTTCCATCCTTGAGGGGTTTTGTTGACAGGAGCCTTCCTAGCACCTCCCTGAGAATCAGGAGGCTCAGCTTCTAGGGCTAACTGGGGATGCTGGGAGTAAGGAAGTTGTCTTCAGATACATCTCAGAATGATTTCTTGTCCCTCCAGTTGCCCTCTTCCTGTCACCTCTGCCCACCTGTGGGCTCTGCCTCTCCTGTGTTGGGCTGAGTCTCTGGAATCCCAGGCATAGGCTGAAGCCCCAGACTCAGAGCCCCCCTTCCCAGCATCGCCCCAGGTTCCCTCTGAAGGGGCATGCTTGGTTCTGCTGGCCCTGGAACCAAGCCAAAGCTTCCTACACAGGGCGCGGATGGCATGTTCGTTAATGTGACACGGACATTAGTATTCATGCTGAAGGAGGACCAGGCCAGGCTCTGCTGGGTGAATCAAGGACATCAGCTTAAATTTTATTCTTCTCCAGCTTCTTTTTAGAATCATGAACTGGATCTGCGAGCCCCTCTGCTTCTACTTTTCCTTCTCTCTTTTTGCTGCTCTTTGGCCAGTGAATGGAACCTTGGGGATCCTGGCAGAGGAAGTCCAGCGAGTACAGGGCAGGGAGCACCTGTTGGGCCTCTCAGGGGTTCCAGGGAAGGATTAATGCCGAACGATGCTTTCCCTTACCTCGAGTGGGATTTAGCACTTAGGTCTGAATAAATATTCTGGCTGTATTGCTTCTGCCTCCTGGATTTACCTCCTGCTCGTGGGATTTTTAAAGGGGATGAAGTCACTGACCACTGTGCTGATTTAATCTGCAGGCATGCATGCCTTTTGGTCTACACAGACAGTTCCCGGAGAACAGCCTGCAGATGATGGTGCAATCGGGAGCCAAAGGTTCAACTGTGAACACGATGCAGGTGTGAGCAGAGGCGGGTTGGCAGCTTTACATGTGTCAGCAAAGGAGGGTAGGGGACAGTAGTAGGTGGTTTTCAGTTCCCTATAAAACATGGCAAGTACTGAAAAAGAGAAAAGCATATAGAAATCACTACAGGAGCAAACCACTGTTAAATGTCAATGTTAAAGGCTGACGTAGCTATGAATATGCAGATGTGATGTGTATTATATAGATATGTATTATAAATTTATAAGCTATGCTATTGTGTGGCATACATTCATGTTATATAGGTACATTACGTATACACTCACAATTTTGATGTAATTTTTCATGATCTTTTCTTAATATTAAATTATAAACATTGTCCTAGAGATTTCTTAACCTTAAATCTTGATGTCCTTGAGAGACTCTAAAGGCCCACCCCATTGTCTATTGAGTGTGACAACAGAAAGGCTGAAAGCCATTAGGAAATCCCCTGACTAAATTGAAGCCCAGATACACTGCTCTCCTCCCCTAACACCCCAAGAGTGTTAATAGGCAACTTTCTAAGCAATAGCTTGAGTTCCCTTTTTTTTTTAAATTGAAAATAAGACAGCGCCTCCTTGTATTGCCCAGAGTAGTCTTGAACTTCTGGGCTCAAAGGATCCTCCTGCCTCAGCCCCCCAAATCGCTAGGATTGCAAGCATGAGCCACCACACCCAGCCCTGAGCTCCCTTTTGGCTCTGGAATGTGAGGATCGCAGTAAATGGCTGTTTCCTGCAGGCCTCCCTTTCCCCATTAGGACCCTCCAGTCCCTTACAGGTATAACATGAGATGATTCTGAGACATGGCTCCTTTTATAGATATCACCCATTTTCAGCTGACCCCAAATGTGAAAATCCAGATCAGTCAATAAAAGGAAGATGCAGGTATTTTTTTTTCTTAAAATGAAAGCTTCCTGGTTTGTTTAGAAATGTAGGTTAGCCTCAATATAGGTTAAACCCCGTTTCCATGTAGCTTTTCTTCAGGGTCAGATTATACCTTCCCAGCTGGGACAAAGCACTGTTGAACACACATGTGAGTCTTCAGTTTCCTGTGGGTTTCCTGTCCTCCAGATCTCATGCCTGCTGGGCCAGATTGAATTGGAAGGTCGGAGACCCCCGCTGATGGCGTCTGGCAAGTCACTGCCCTGCTTTGAGCCTTATGAGTTCACCCCCAGGGCTGGTGGTTTTGTCACTGGCAGATTCCTCACTGGCATCAAACCTCCTGTATGTATTTTGGTTTTTCCATTTAGCTTTTCCCCTCATTTCTAGGCTTAATTGTAGACAAACTGTGACTTCTGCCAATGACTTTGAGCAAGAATGGTCAAGTGATAAATGGCAAGCCATTTACTGTTTACCCACCAGACACTAGGGCCTATGAGGACACAACCGTGTAGTGCTTACCATTGTAGTGCCAGAGCCTAGAGCGGTGCTGGCACACAGCAGGTGCTCGGTGTTTGCTGATAGATGAAAAGACAAAGAGGACAGTCCCAGCTCCACCCTTTTCTTCTGTGTGACCTCTACACCAATTCCTATCTGCATTTGGAGGCAGCTGGGGATGGGGGTGCCACTCACTTGGGTGCTCTCACCAAAAGGAGCATCACAGAGATTTATTTCCTTCATAATGGGACTAGCTGTAGCACATGTCTGGTTTTGGCTTGTCAGAAGCAGAATTCTCCCTGAAAAGAAGGGTTTCTCTCCTCATACTTGTCAGAAATGGCTTTTTTTAGTATTGATATCTTGTTCTTTGGTCTAATACATCTCTAGAAGGATGACCTGTGTGATCAGACATCTACGCCCAGCTATGCAGGGGACCAATACTTTGTTCCAAGGCTGCCAACTGCTCCAGAGTCTCCTCCACAAGCCCCACACACTCTATCTCCACTGGCCATTCATGGCCTCTGGCAGGGATGGTGCAGGGTTCTTGTAGACCAGACTTCAAAAAAATCTGATTGCGACCCCTTAGTGAATCATAAAATCATCATAGTACATAGTGATCAGCATTTTTAAATGAAATGAAATAGAATAGAGTGGTAAGGACAGTATCAGAGTTTATCCCCCGTAGTAAAGGATAGGATGGTGTCAGGAGGATTTCATTTGAATTACATATTTTTATATGCACGTGTATGTATATGTCCGTTTGCTGATTACAATTGTAAATGTATTTCTTACTGTGAGTTGCAATCAAAAAGCTTGGAAAGCATCCTGTACCCGTTAACACTGTTAGAAGCAGAATTTAGACGTGTGGGCTGAAGCCAACAGCGGTAAGGCACCAGTGCCGTTTCTATTTAGAAAATGGGGCATGGGGTGTAATACTGAAGACCGTGGACTGTTACTTCTGATCTACTTGTCCCTCTGCTCTTAGGCAGTGCGAGGCAGAACCACAGGGTAGGACAGAAGACACTGGGGGCCATTGTAGCTGTAGAGGTCAAGGTCCTAGGAGATCAGGGAAGGGAGTGGCCTGTCTGGTCAGGAAAGACTGCTGGAGGTGTTGGCCTGAATCCTTTAGGAAGCACACTCTCCTCACCTTTGGGACCTGGGTTCCATTCTCTGCAGGAGTTCTTCTTCCACTGTATGGCAGGGCGAGAGGGCCTGGTCGACACTGCTGTGAAAACCAGCCGCTCAGGCTATCTCCAGAGGTAAGAAGCACCTGCCGTTCCCCCTTGAGATACAGTCCCAGGGCCCTTTATCCCATCATCTTTCACATTACATCAACGGCTCATTTAAGATTCTGTGGATGAAAAAACTTCTTAAAAGTGTCCTTGAATGGCCTGAGACAGCAGCAGATACTCTTCCCCTTCTGCAGGATTGGTAGAGCTCAGAGGCTTATACAAAGGGCTGTGTGTTCTGAGGGTCTTTCATCCCCTGAAGCTATGGCTGTGGGAGAAGGTCTTGGGCAGTGGCAAGCTTGTTTTGCTTTCTGGAAGGCTCAGCTGCCAAGACAGTAGTGACTAACTACTGTCTCACAGCTTGGGATGGGGAGACAGTGACTCCTGGGAAGCCCTCTCTTAGGGTGGCAGGAGGGTAAACCTAGGCAGAGTGGCTAGAGAGATAAGCAGAAGGGCCACGACTGGGGCAGAGAGCAGGAGGAGTTGAGCTAAGGCTGAGGAGAAAGGCCGCCAGCTGAGGGATTCACATCAGCGTTTAGTTCCCAATACCCGGTAGTGTCCTTGGTGATCCCTGGGCTGACCAAGCTTGAGAACCCTTGACAGCTCCCCTGCTTCGCCCACTTTGCGGGTCTGAGGACACTGGTCTCTGGGGAGATCTGTGTTGCATGAGAGTGCAGGGACAGGCAGTCGTTAAGCAGTTGGGGCTATCTTAGATGGATGCCCACTTCTAGGGGTGGTAGCCAAGCCTCTCAGTCACATGGCTGCAGCCTCCTCCTCCTAGAAAACCATGAGGAAATGCAGCCCGTGGCTGGGGGATGCTGGAGCCAGCCCAGACCCCGGGGCATTGGAGCCAGCCTGTCCTGAAGTCTTGCTTGCCTGCAGAATGGCAGTCCCCCTTTACCTCCCCTCCACTGCCCCCAACGCTCATCAGAGACTGCCCTGGGAGGTGATGAGCCTGGCGGTGACTGAGCTGCTGGTGTCCTTACAGGTGCATCATCAAGCACCTGGAGGGGCTGGTCGTGCAGTATGATCTGACGGTCCGAGATAGCGACGGCAGTGTGGTACAGTTCCTGTATGGGGAGGATGGCCTGGACGTCCCCAAGACCCAGTTCCTGCAGCCCAAGCAGTTCCCCTTCCTGGCCAGCAACTATGAGGTAGTGTGGTAGACCCCAGATCCTGGGGGCCGAGCAGTGGGCCTCTCCACTGAGGTTAGAGAACTGGAATGTCCTGAGCTTTGCCACCCAGTCCAAGTGGACGTTGGAAAGTAGAGTGGGGAGGGTTTATAAGGCAGCAGTCAGTGCCCTGAAATACTTGACAGTTTCAAAGCCTGTGGACTTTCATCATGTGAGGTGGCTGCTGAAGGGCATGAGCACCTCTGGAATAACAGCTCCTGTTTGGGGCCATTTGCTATGTGCTGGGCCCCCAGCTAAAGCACACTATCCATACTACCTGTTTTCCTCCTCACTGCAACCCAGGGAAGAAGGCATTACTCTGCCCATTTTACAGCTGAGGCAACTGAGTATCAAAGCATAAGTAAGCAGTGTGTGTGCCGGAGCCAGCATTTGAACACGGGTCTGTCAGACACAAACTCATGATTTTCATTCTATACCTTAATACCCTGGTAGTGACCATCACTGTTGATTGGGCAGTCACACACCATTTGGCAGATGGGGAAACTGAAACCGATGTGACCTGTCCAAGATCATCAAGCTGATGGTGGAATCGAGGGTTGTGCTCTGGTGCTGGGTTGTTTCCATACTGGTTCCTGTCCTTGAGCTTGGCCATCGCTCTTCCCCTCTTCCTTTCTTCCCAGAAACTCCCCTGTGCTCCTGGCAGGGCTCTGAGTGTGCTGGTTTCTCTCCCGTGCCTCCCTCTGCTCCCAAGACCATTGGTTCCCAAGTCTGGTTTGCACAAAGTGAGAGCCCTGATTAGCAATGGATGCTCAGCCTCTCTGAGAGTGGGGGCTTGGCCCCGTCGTGAGGGCTCCACACCAGCCACCTGGGTCCCCTGAATTTGTGCTCCATGGCCCTCTGTCATGCCCTCATCTCTTTGATCTCATGTGTGTGATTTGTTTGCTTGTTTAGGCGATAATGAAATCAAATCATCTCCATGAAGTTTTATCCAGAGCTGATCCCCAAAAAGCTCTCCGCCACTTCAGAGCCATCAAAAAATGGCAAAGCAAGCACCCCAGCACCCTGCTGAGAAGAGGCGCCTTCTTGAGTTATTCCCAGAAAATTCAGGCAGCTGTGAAAGCCCTGAACCTTGAGAGTGGAAACCGGAACGGCCGCAGCCCCGGGACTCAGGAGGTAACTCAGGGAGGTGGTGTTCTTAATGCCCAGCACATCCAGGCTTAGTCAGTGCGTGAGGGATGAGGGGTTGTTTTCCTAATAGAAGGTGGAATCATGAATTGCAGCTTTGTTCACCATCAGTCAGAACAGAGTGGCTTTCGAATGGGAATGTAAGGAGGGGACTCTTAACAAGGGTGTAGGCAGGGTTGGGGGAACTAAATGGGGCCAGTGACTTTGGGTTCACCACCACCCCAAGTATGAAGGAATGGGGAGCAGTCATGAGAAACAGAGAGGACGGCTATGTGCTAGGGCCACTGGACAGAGCCCTGGGTAGAGACCCAGTAGAGGGGACTGGGGATAAATATCAGGATCCTCTTCCTCCCACCTTTCCCTCTGCTGCTGGTGCCTCCCATCATCCAAGCACACCTGGGAGCTGGAAGTAGGGGGTCTCTTTGAAGCAGTCACTTTGGGACAGGCTTGAGGGCACAGAGTATGTGAAAGAGCCTGGATTCAGAGGTAACGTGGCTCACCGTGACGGCATCCTCACAGTGACTGCATCCTAGCTGGCCTGAGACAGTCATGGTTTTGCCTCTTGTCCTAGCCTAATCATAACTGTAAAAGATTACTCTAAAAGGATCCCAGTTTGCTCAGTAAATTACATGCTCACCCTCCCTGGGCTTGAATGGGCCAGGATGAAGAGCTGCTAGACATGTAGTGAAGCAGGGTACTGTGGGACAGATGTAAGTCTCTCCCCGTTTTAGATGGGGAGATGGTTTCTCATTGCAATCAGGTTTCTTTCTGTTTCCCTTTACTCTCATTGGAAGCCAATGCCTTTGATGCCCCTTGTGCTACTGGGTATCCCTCCCACATAGCTGAGACCCATCCTTCCATTCAGATGCTGAGGATGTGGTATGAATTGGATGAGCACAGCCGAAGGAAATACCAGAAGAAGGCGGCCAGTTGTCCTGACCCCAGTCTGTCTGTCTGGCGCCCTGACATATACTTTGCATCAGTGTCTGAAACATTTGAAACAAAGGTTGATGACTACAGTCAAGAGTGGGCAGCTCAAACAGAGAGGAGTTATGAGAAATCAGAGCTTTCTCTCGACAGGTAATGACAGTGATTTGCTGCACAACATGTGCAGGAGAATCTGCCTCCTAGCCCCTGCCCTACCCTCTCTGGGAGAAGAGGGCTGCCTTCTGGGTTTGAAACTCCAGTTAGAGGGAGGGCAGTAAGACAGCCAGGGGCACCGCACAAGCTCTGAGGGCCCAGCAGTGATCAAGTGCAGGGAGGCAGGAGTGGACACCCCCATTCGGGCCAAGATAGGGATAGTGGTCTGCTGGGACAGAGGCTTGCAGAAATGACTGCTTTCTTGGGTTTGGTGTAGTGGGTGGGGCTGACTGAGAGTTAGGGAATCTGGTCACTGTTCAGCTGCTGCCACCAACCATGTGACCCAGGGCAGGGCATTCATGCCCGGGGACACCACATCTTAACTTTTCATGAGGTCATGAATCTGATTACTCCAGTGATCCTTTTAGCTTTGGATTCCCATACCTTGAGAAGGAAAGGTCCATCTGACGGCCTCAGCTTGGACTAGTACACACAGACACACACACACACACACAGACACACACACACACAGACACACACACACACACACACACAGACACACACAGACACACAGACACACACAGACACACACACACACAGACACACACAGACACACACACACACACAGACACACACACACAGACACACACACACACAGACACACACACAGACACACACACAGACACACACACAGACACACACAGAGACACATAGACACACACAGACACACACACAGACACACACACACACACACACAGACACACACACACACACACACACACACACACACAGAATACAGCACAGTGCTCCTAGTGGCTGTTCTTACATGGTCAGCCTTCATAGGAAAAATGGTTAATAAATTACAGATTGTGCAGCATGAATACCTCTGATGTGGTCTGCAGCCATT